>JAYJMF010115254.1:0-17857 GCA_036873715.1 Salvia sclarea
AAATATGTATAAAATTTGATCCGATCCGATCCGAAAATCCGAAAAATCCGAACCAAATTTTTTATTTCGGTTTGGTTTGGTTCGGATATTCGGATTTCGGGTATTTTGCTCACCCCTAATGGAGATGCTATGGATAGATTGCATTCGGTGTGGTATAGCTTTAGTATCTTTGGTAACCTAAACAAATTTAATAATAATTAAAAATATATTGCTTATGTATACTGGTTTACTCATTTGCAATTTGGCCCAACCAAACCCTTTTGCAGCAAATTATAAGTCAAATTTGCATTGTAACTTGACACATGTGACATGTTCACAAAATTAAGAAAACTGCAGTAAATAATTTTGAGACTAGCATTATTAAATGGTAACGTGGATCATATATTATGTCATATGCATTGCTACATGCATGTGATTAGGTTTACTCCCTCTTTCTCTCTCTATCCATTTAGAAAAATTTGTTTATTGCTATATCGTAGATGGGCTCATTTCATTAACGTAACCAACTGCAATTGTGCAATATTCCACATATGATGTATGTCACATTTTATAGTGTATAAATGTAGCACTTTGACCTACACAACTTTGCTAAAACTTTCAATACATCTCCTTATTTATTTATGTAATTCACATCAATAAAAGATCACTTTGGGTAATTCTCAACCTTATTGTTTGATAGAATTATTGACCATTTTTGGTAACCGAACACATTAATTGAATCAAAATAAAATAGTACAAATACTTTTAAATTAGCATAGAGCAGTTAGCAAATATTCTTCTAATTAACTGCAATAAGAAAATAGATATTTATAGTAAAATAAATTGTTTACTATTTTAATTAATGCAATGAATAATAGTGTTTCCCTAACCAAATAAAAAAGAATAGTGTATTCCTAACTCTTTTTTTAGCAAATAAAAAATACAACAGTGTTTCCCTAACCTAATATAAAAGAATAGTTTATCCCTAACTCTTTTAGATACTTAATTAACACAATAAAATCGTCAAAGACACAAAACTTGGTTTATTGCTTTGGGTGTTGAAGTGGTGGGCTCCACGGGAACAAAAAGCTGTGCGCCGCGTTCTACAGGATCTCCACTCCCAAACATCGGCTAAACTTCAGTTCTTGAAATGCTGCACTACTTAATTAAAAATAAAAAACAATCATAATTACTAATTATTAGCTTTAGGGATATCAATTGAGGATTTACCACCCAAAAGTATTTTTTTTTATCGCAAAATTTTTATTCATAATTGATCAAAGAGGTACGAGGACTATCAAAGATAGAGCACACATAACATCAATCACAAATATTATACTCCCTTCTATCCATAATATATATATCGTTTTAATATTTTCCACAGTTTTTAAGGACTTTCATTTTACCCATATTATTTCATTTATAAGGTTAATAATAATTGCAGTCAAAAAATTTGAACCTAACTGCTCATATTCATTTAATCATGCTTTCACCGGGAGTTCTCAATTTTAGAAGGCAATGGTTTGGAGCAAAAATATGGAATTAAGAAAGGAAGTCTAAAAGATGGAACAATAAAGGAATATGCATCAATATCTCCTCATTTAAAGGAGGTTAACAATGGAGTGTAAATTTAGAACGACATATAATTTGCAAATAATCTAAATTGTAGAACGACATATATTGTGGATAGGAGCGAGTATAAGTGTTGTCCAGTCCATTCTGAGTATGTGGTCGTCGTCATTTCGGAATTAAAAATTGAGTTCCAGTTCCAAAATCTGCATTTAACTTCCTCGATAAATCACCTAATAAATATGTGGGACTAATTTAGGAACAAGTTACTTTTTCTTTATAATGAGATTCACCTATTATTTCATTCAATATAATAACATCGACACTATATTTAATAAATGAGGTAATTTCTTATGCAAACGTCTGCATTGGTGGTTAATAATTTTATCATAAAATAAAAACAAACAATGTGTGCATTCATAATACGACACTTTAGAATTTCCACACATTACATTTTGTGTTTATAAATTGTAAATCTTAATTTGGACTCAAGAAATGAGCAAATGTGAAACGTTGAAACTAGAGACGCAAATGCTGACTTTTTGCCGCTAAAGTTTGGACTTATTGGGCATCGTTTCCTACCACTTTGCAGTTCCAACAGATAAGAGGTTTTGTTAAAATAAAAAGGAAATGTTAAATTAAATCAAATTATTCAATCTTACGTAGAAAGAAATAGTATCATGTAAATGTAGCTATCAAATGAAATATTTTTGGAAGGGTGATAATGAAAGGACGAATAAATAAAAGAAAAAGAGAAAAGTATGGTCGATGTCATATTAGTTTATGGTGTCATCATCACCGTATCTTATGGTTTCATTTATATTCACTTAATTTGGACTTTTATCACATTGCGGTAAAAGCCAAAATCTATGATGGCCCAAATTTTTACGAATAGAACATACTGTTTTATATTATTACTACTATTTTTATTCCCAAAATGTCCCCTTCTTGAATTGCTCAATTATTCTCGAATATAGTCTTCTTATATATCCCATCAAGATTTAAGCATTTACAATTTCTTTTGTTTCATTTTATATACCTTTTTTCTTACACGAAGATTCATTTTTTGGATATTTCTTTCAGGACTTTTTAGAAATTTAATTAAATTCTAATACTTGATAAAATATTATTGACATAACAATTCGACATAAAATCAATGTCCGATTTGTTTATTTTATTCTTTATCAAAAAAAATTGTTCATTTCGTAGAAAGAATGAATAAATCAGATTTTGAGTTTTGTTTTGTAATTTGTCAAATTGATTACGTCAATAATAAATTATTAGGTATTATAATCTAATTATTAGGTATTATAATCTATATTATATAATAGAACGGTTTTCAACGGCTTTTTTTCCCGGCAAATTTTAAAATTTTAGTATTTTTTCCAACGACTCCATATTCTCCACAACTCACACGTACAATAACATATTTTTCTCCTCATTTTTCTCATTTCTTTTTCTTCCTCAATCTTCTCTTTTATTTACTTCTTATTTTTTCTTTAAAAAATAATGCAACTCGATTAATGGTAAAATGTTCGATATGCATCTCAAATTAAAGATGACGTCAAGCGCTCTAATTTGATATATATTACATAAAAATTGGCTTAAAAGTTCAAAAATTATCGTAGTTCGAAGTTTAAAACTAAAGTGTTTTGACTCACTCTCTTAATCCATTTATTTCTCTTAGTAGTTACAACATTTTATGAATTTTATTTTATTTTCTTTATTTTTTCGATTTTTATTAACAAAAAATTCAACAGTCATCATCAAATCAAATATAGTTAAAACTAAAAGCAATCAAATATTATATTTGTTATATAAATTAAGAAAATATCATCTAATATGACAAAATAAGTTTCCCACCCTGTATATTTACAAACTTATATTCCAATAATATGTATATATTACTATTCTAACAATACATATATTAATAATCAATTCAAAACCAATTACAAAATCATTTTAGATCAATTTAATGATAATTTTATAGTTATAATAACTAATTGAGAACATTACATATATAAGCATAATATGCAAAACAAAATCACAAATTTACATAACGTCTTTTATCTATATCATCAATTGCATCTTCCACCATTTTCGTTGTGAAACCATCAATACAGTTACATATAATTTTTAAAAATTTATTAGAACAATAAATAAAATGAATATTTTAAATATGGTGTTTATCTAATTATATATCTTGCTCGAGAAGTTTCCTAATTCCACGGACTTCCTCTTCTCTTTCTTCTTCATTTTCACAAAAAATCTTATAATTTGGCTTATTAAATATATTCAATATTATATCAAACTAAAGAATAAAATTATCCCAAAAACTTTAATTTTATATATAGTATAAAAAAGAGATTTAGTTTCATATTTACTAGATTTTTTTTACTTTATTTCTTGGTTTCATGCTTTATTTACCTTTTTCCCTTCAAATTATTATATTTTCTATTTTTTTACAATTAATTATATAGAGTTTCCAATAAGGCAATAATTCTTTTTATCATTTCCAAATTATTATTGTTAGTAATATATGTATGTGTTTACTATATCAAGAGTTATGATCCAAAATATATGTATGTGTTTACTATATCGGCAGATAAAGTTGTGGTGGATAATTTTTATTTATTTATATGAAGAAGATAGAAATAATAATACTACTATTTCAAACGTGCATATTATATAAAAAAAGTATTCCAAAATATGTAATAATATGCATAACTTTGCAAACTTAGAAGTATACCCACTTATGTATAAATAAATTATATATAATATTCATGGATAAGTATTGATGGTCGCCGCGCATCACGCGTGTAAATTGTACTAGTATGGATTAAATGCGATTAATGCTCGCATAAAGAGATCAAGACAAAAATAGACATTGAATTGCAGAAAAAAGTGATAATCTGGTTTGCTTATTTTATTATTAAATTCGAAGGATCAAGAAAAAAATGACAACAAAACGCAATTTGTTGTTAATTGTGATGCTTTCTCTGCAACCAATAAGTTGAGGGTTTGAGTCATCTAAAAGATCAGTGTAATGTCTGTTGATGTATTTTTTCTTTCTTTATCAACAAATCTTTAAATATTAGGTTGATCAAAAAGATGTCTGAATCCATGCGTACGCTATTGTTTTTTCATGAATAAACTTAACTTGCCCGTTTCCATTGATGGAGTTGTTTTAAGTCTACATCCAATATGTGTAGACTCATTTTTTACTTTTAAATTAATTATTATCTTATGAAAATATATACGATACGATTAGATTATAATCTGCACTTATAAGATAAGATCGCAGTAAGATAATAAAGCAAAAATGGAAAAGAATACTGCACTGTCTTATATGTACATAGAATAACATAATCCTCCCAATTAACTAGCCAACTAGGATACTTTTTTTTTTTATCGGAAGCCAACTAGGATATATTGGACTAATTATTTATTAATATTTGTCGTTACAGTTAATTATAGTGTATATTCTTTTAAATTTTGATATGTATTACATATAATAATAGTAATACTTATTTTAACTTCTAAGAATAGTTAAATTAGCAGCTTATTTTATTTAATAGTTAAGTAAATACTTATTTGTATAATAAATAGTAATAATAATAATAAGACCTATATATATAGGTCTTATTTATTTCTTTTAAATTTATAAATTATATATACATTGCATGTATCATTTCGTGTATAATTAAAATGAATATATAAAATGATGGTTGTATGGAAAGCTGAAGGATTGAAGCCGCTTTCAGTGCTTCATTTCAAGGCCGAAAGCAAATTATCTGCTTTATTCATTCATTCATGGCACTTTTTATCTTTACTTTTTGCCTTTAATTTCGGACTACGCGTCTTTTAGTTTTTACTATTACTTTTTATTTTTGTTTTGATGTAAAATGCTATCTTATTTATGACGAAACTATATTGAAAGTTTTTCCTTCCTAGCATATCATATTATGTTAGACAAATTGTTATAGATAATGTGCCAATAATTTTGAAAATAACAAAAATAGCAGCGGAAAGTAAAAAGCACACAATGAGATGACTTTTATCTATAAATTATTGACTAACTTGTAGAAAGGATTCATCACTCTCATGAATCAAGATCAAGTACAACACTGGGACCAACCCTATTGTACTCTAATGACGGAATATTGAATCAATCCAAATCCGTCGTATAAGTTGCAAGTCGAAAACAGGACTTATAAAACGTCTTCTACAACTAATATCAACCTAGTCTACAAGTTTTCTAACTCTAATCCTCGTAAACACTTTACAGAAGATTCTAGACTAAATGTTGAAAGTGTAGTAAGTCCAATACTGACTGCAACAATATGCAAGTTCTAAGCAGGAGACTTTGCACTCGAAATTGTTGGACAAAATACAGCTCTGCAACTCCTCCTATTTATAGGGTGAGATAGCCTTGTCTACCACCCTCCTATTTATAGGGTGAGATAGTCTTGCCTACCACGAATCTGAAGTGGGTTTGAACTCCTTCAACAGATTTCTGGAGTGGTTGCAGCTTGCTCCCCAAAACTAGGAAACTCAACCACTTTTGCTTGTTGATAAGGTCAAAGCATCTCCCATGCAAGACTTGGTCTTCCATCCTTTAATTTCGTTTTCTCTTAATTATTTTAAAATTCTGCAAAACAAAAGAATTAAGGTACAATATGAAGAAGGCAAAAATATATAGTGTCAAATACAATAACATATATGTCACTTGCACAAGCACACGAACAAATTGGACGAACATGCAAAAGATAATTAAATCAAAAGCTTATAATGTCCGTTTCTTCCATTTTGCCCAAGGCATAAATTAGGGTTTTATTTATGTAGTTATTAAGTAACACACACCTTTTCTTTTAATAAAATAATTTTGTTGTCGTGATTGTTGGCAAGAGCTGTAGATCTTATTCTTACACGCCTCTTTTAATTTATAGTTGGACATTAGATTAGTATGGTTCCATTCAAACTTCCAATTTTTACCTAATTCAATTTTACCTTCGGAAGCATTCACCATGTATGATAAAGTATATCATTGAGCATTTAAAGGATAAGACGGTTAAATAAGTTTATAATTGATCGATCTATCAAAGTAAATGATGAATTGGATTGAATTATTTTTATCGATGCACTATTTTAAAGTAAACGATTTACGAATTTAGACTATTAAAAAATATATTTTTTAAATTGTGTGTAAGAAGAGGTGAATTGGAACATGCACGTGAGTAGTTGTTGGTTTATAATTTATGGACATTACGCAAGCATTAATTGAACATGCCTTATAAATTAGATTCTTTTCATACTTCTCAATTAAGATGTTACCCTTCAATTCATCAAAGTTAGGTCGGCTACCTTCTATTCCCTTTTCTAGACGGACATAGATTTCTTCTTTTTGTTGAATTTTACCATCTCGATTGAAAAGCTTTCACTCGTACATACACACGTATATGAAATGGTCAAATAAAAATATCAAAATAAGAGATTGCGAGAATACTCGCATTGGACATAGTACATGAAAAAAATTACGGCACTTATGTATAATTATGACACTCTAATATCGTACTTGGTATCAAATTCATGACCTTTATAAATCAAAAGTCCGAAATATAATATGCATTTGTGTGATTCTGTTTCCGTACACCACATGTATGAGAGGTGGTATATACAATACGTATTTCAAATATTTTAATATGTCCTACCAAACATGATATCATTACGTCATATGAAAAGCCATCGATTGCAATCCAACATATACATTTTATCACCTAATGCATGTGAGACGAACCACTAAACTAAATACACATAACATATAACTTATCTGCAGTACGATAATGTATGTTGTGCAAATATTTTATATATTAATGGCATGTTTGGTATAGAATATGAGAATAGACGAGATAAATATTGTCGAGATAAAAAATGAAGATAAGATAAAAAAATTTATCATATCTTGTTGTTTGGTACATAAAATATAAAACCTTGTAAAACCTAAATAATATAATACATCTGTTTGGTACATTGATTTATTAGTTGGATAATAATGTGATTTTACATTTATATCCAATTAATATTTTAAATTGACTAAATCATCCCTAACAATTACTAAATTAACAATTAATATTTTTTATTTGTATTCCCATTAGAAAAAGATAACTAATCTCCCCAAATTTGCTGGATTACTTATCTAAAGAAAAGACCTAAATAGGAGCGGGCCTTTAACTAATGCGGGCTTTGCAGATTTTTTTTTTTTGGATACCAGACAATGAGATAACTCCATCTATATTTGTTATCTTGGGCTTATTTATGATATCAAACAGGCCGTTAATCTCATGAAAAGTGGCTAGTTATTTATGGGCATTTTTTAGAACAAAATTATTTCGTTATTTGAAACGAGCCACTTTTAGTGGAACGGTCGAAAATCGAATACCATTCATATTTAATGGAACATGAGTGAGTATAGTTTAACTTCATCATTAATTGGGTGATTTGCATATGATACTCCCTCCTGTAAAAAAATACAAAGTGTTTTAGAATGCTACACTAGAACTATGAAAAATTAATTGATAGTACTAAATTTTAAGAGCTCAACCCCTTTTCCCACTTCCCAATTAATGATATATTTATCTTGAAATAAATGAAAAATTATTGGTTATGTGTTTTTAAAGTATTTTAAAAGGAAAATAAATCGATAAAAATTATTGTTTATTAATAAGTGACTTGGGAAATGGCAAAATTAGTAAGGAATAAGAGATTGAACCAAGAAAACATCTTATATTATGAATTAAAATATTTTATTTTTAGGTAGGAGGGAGTACGTTAAATGTTATAGTAGAAATATTCATATATATTAGCATTCTCTGAAAAAGAGTTTAAAATGCCAACCGAATAAACTTTGGTTTTTTTAGTAGGTGTAATATAAATTGAATCTTGGTATAAATAAATAAAGTCGGTTGCAAATAAAAATAAAATCCATAGCCGTATCTTGATATAAATAACTTAGATCCAATTTCTCTACTTACAACTAAATCTTAGTACAAAAATTGTTCGGATCTAATTCTTGCATTAATAATACAAGTAAACCTGATTGCAAAATCTTATTGGGATTGTGTAAATAATGAAGTTAATTTAGCTTTATATATTACAGTTGAAAACAATGAAATGCTCACGTAACTGTTTCCATAATGAAATTCCTTGTTTCCATGATGAGATTCCTTGTTTCCACTTTCCATGATGAAATAATGGAAAACAATTCCATTACTTATTTTTATTTATTTTAAACTCTTATCATGTATTACAGTTGAAAATCTTATTTTTCTTCATGCAATAACTTTCGAACCGAATGCAGGCACAATACTATGTATTAATTGAATAGAAGAACTAAAAATACTTTTCAAATAATTGAATATTTTAAAAAAAAAAAAAATAATGAGTATGGTAATTAAGAATTTATTGGAGGATCCGATCGATTTCATTTTATCCCATGGGAAATCCTTGTTACGTAAGGAAATTTGTATCCCACTCCCAAAACTTGCATCATTCTCTCGGATGAGATCCAGTGTATCATATTATTTTTATTATAATACTATGAACAATATTTCACTTTTACTTAAAAAAAATTAACTTAAACAAAATTATATGCTCTAATTTTGGATTAATAAATTTTAAAATAAATTATAAATCATTAAAAGTGAAATTAAAATAATAAAAAATAATTAATCCTAACTGAATGAAATGAACCTTTATTAATAATTATATAATTAAACTAAAATATATTAATTTAAAATTGAAATAAATAAATAAAAATAAAAATGGGACCCTAAATATGGGACATTGGATCTCAAATGGAAAAATCCTTGTTACATAAGGAAATTCGAATCCCACTCCCAAAAACTTGCATCTTTCTCCTAAGATCCCACTTCCCAAACAAATCAATTGTTACCTATTTTCCCATCCAACATTTTATGGAAAATGCCATGTTTTGCCCAAAATTCAACAAGCAAACAATCCTATAAATACATACACATGCTCACCTCTTTCAAATCATTCATCTCTAGCAAACAAAAAAAGCAACAAAACAACCCACATTTCCCCTCAAAAATAAATTCCTTGTATAATAATAAATTTTTATTTTATAATAAACACTATTAAAATAATAAAATTAAGAGTGAGACACAGAGATGGGACACACAATATTAGAGGATCCGATTTCATTTTGTAATAATTTTAAAAAATCCTTGCTACATAAGGAAATTCGAATCTCACTCATCTTTCTCCTAAGATCCCACTTCCCAAACAAATCAATTGTTACCTATTTTCCCATCCAACAATTTATGGAAAATGCCATGTTTTGCACAAAATTCACAAACAAACAATCCTATAAATACATACACATGCTCACCTCTTTCAAATCATTCACCTCTAGCAAACAAAAAAAAGCAACAAAACAACCCACATTTCCCCTCAAAAATGAATTCCAACAACAACAACAACGACGACAACAACAACTACCAAAGCCAAAGCCCTAGAATCTTGATGTTCCCATGGCTAGGCTACGGCCACATAACCCCCTATCTCGAGCTCGCGAAGAAGCTCGCAACAAGAGGCTTCTACATCTTCCTGTGCTCGACTCCGGCCACCCTCACTTCCATCCACAAAAAAATACCCCCAAACGCCTCAAACTCCATCGAGTTGGTGCCCCTCTTCCTCGACGTCTCGTCCGAGCTGCCTGCAAGGCTGCACACCACCAACGGCCTCCCGCCCCGCCTCATGCCCAAGCTGAAGGCCGCCTTGGACAACTCGGCCCAAAACTTCTCGTCCATCTTGAGGAACCTCAAGCCCGACCTGCTCGTCTTCGACTTCCTGCAGCCGTGGGCGCCTCAACTTGCGGAATCAGAGGGTATTCCGTCGGTTATCTTCATCACCAGCAGCTCCGTCATGACCAGTTATATGTTCCACCACTTCAAGAGGCCCGGCGCCGCCTTCCCCTTCGAGAACATAAGGTTTCGTGACTACGAGTCGCGTTTCATGGATGAGTTGCTGGCGAACGCCAGGTATGTGTGTATATATATATGGTCTTTAAGAGCTGTAATGTAAATTTTTTTTTGGTGAACCAATATGCAAAGTTTAATATATTATTTTATTAATATACGTATTGTTAGGCTTTGATCGTAAGAAATAGTTTATTTTTGGACTCCAAACAATAAAATTATTCGCCGCCAATTTTAACCAAGATTTAAGCCAGGTATGTATATATATATATATATATATATGGTCTTTAAGAGCTGTAGCGTAATTTTTTGGTAAACCAATATGCAAAGTTTAATATATTCTTTTAGTAATACTAGCAGAGAGGACGTGCGAGCGTCGCACGTCTTATATGTCAATTAACATGTTACTTTGTGTTATATATATCAAATAGAATTGTAATCTGGCTAAATAACTTGTTTGTTGCTAACGTGTTAATTGACATGGTTAATTAACAATTTACACGGTTAATTAACAAAGTAATATAGTTAAATAACTTGTAGATTAAAATTAATGAATTAAATTGTAGATATTTGTATATGTACATAATTAATAATTTACATAATTATCCTTAAAATAGTATGTGTTAAAGGGATAAAATAGGCAATCCATTTTTTTTTAAAACCCACACTTTTATTATTAGTATAAATACGTATTGTTAGGTTTTGATTGTAAGAAATAGTTGAAAAAATGGCTTGAAAAATCACTATCTTGATTTATTTTATTTTATTTTTCTATCAAAAATTTTGGACTCCAAACAATAAAATTATTTGCCACCAACGACAAATTTAAAGTTGCATATCTTTTTACCAAGATTGTAGCTTTGATTAAAAACTAAAATTTGGCTATAATGTAGTATAGTAACTAAAAAGAAGTTTGAATTTTGTGTTGTAAAAGTGAATTACTTTTCTTTCAAAACTTTATCCTATCAAAAACGATTTCTTTTCAAAATTATATTCAAAATAGTCACTTTGGAAGTAAAGGAATAACATGTATCGTGTTACATAGCCAACTCATTGCTGGTGAATCATGTAAATCCGTGTCTTTCTTTATGTTTTTGTTTTTGACTGACTCATTAATCCTAATCCGTTACAACGCCAGTGATCCTAAGGAGAGGGAGAAGGGGTCCATAGGAGTCCACAAGTCCTGCGAAATAGTCCTGATCAAAGGTTTTCGAGAGATCGAAGGGAGGTACATCGACTACCTCTCTTCCCTGTCGGGGAAGAGATTTCTCCCCGTCGGCCCCCTCGTCCAAGAGCCCTCTTTAGACGAGGGCGGGAGCTCGGAGATCCTGGCTTGGATGGACAAGAAGGTGCCCAAATCGACGGTTTTCGTCTCGTTTGGGAGCGAGTACTTCCTAAGCGAAGAAGACATGGATGCAGTCGCTTGCGGCCTCCTTCTGAGCAAGGCCAACTTCATATGGGTGGTCAGGTTCCAAGAAGAAGGGGACGGCTCAATCCAGAAGAAGTTTCTAGAAGGATTTGTCGACGAGGTGGGGGACAGGGGGAAGGTTCTAGAAGGTTGGGCCCCGCAGGCCAGGATACTGACTCATCCTGGCCTGGGGGGCTTTTTGACGCACTGTGGGTGGAACTCGGTGATGGAGAGCCTTAAATTTGGGGTCCCCATGATCGCGGTCCCAATGCACCTCGACCAGCCTATAAACGCCAGGCTGGTCGAGGAGATTGGGGCCGGGATGGAGGTTGTGAGGGATGTCGATGGGAAGTTGAATGCAGAGACGGTGGCTAAAGCCATCGATCATGTCGTGGTGGAGGCCGGCGGTGAGGGCGTGAGGGCTAAGGCGGCGGAGATGAAGGCGGAGCTCGAGTCGAAGGGCGATCGAGAGGTGGATGAGGTTGCTCGAGAGCTCTTGAGGCTATGCACCAAGAAGGATTCCACCAATATATAATAGTATGGTTGCTTGATTAATTAGGATTTAAATTTTTTTTGCATATTGGTTATATAACACTATGGTAGCTTGATTTAGACTATAGTTTTTTTTGCATATTGATTATGATGATATAGTTTGTCTTAGATTATGGTATAGTAGTGTGTTGATTATTGACATTCGTTTTTGTGGTTTTTGACTATTGTGTTTTGCTCTGCCTATTTGATGCAGAGCAAACACTAGGTGAATGAAATTAATTCATAGTAATTTTGTGTTTAACAACTTCTGTCAAAATTCTTGATTTATGTATGTACATAGTAGTTGGGATATTTTTGTGATTTCATGTTTGTCTTTAGATTATAGTATTGTTTTTATTGACATAACTCAACCAATGTTTAGGCTTTTCAAGGTTTTTGCATATTGATTATGATGATATAGTTTGTCTTAGATTGTAGTATAGTAGTGTTTTTTTATTATTGACATTGGTTTTTGTGGTTTTGGCTATTGTGTTGCTGTGTCTATTTAATGCAGAGCAAAAACACTACGTGAATATATAAAATTCCTAGTAATTTTGTGTTTAAATTCTGTCGAAATTCTTGATTTATGACATGTCGGAAAAGTAAACGATGAAATAGTCGGAAAATAGTGATTTGATTTTAGTAGTGTTTTGATTATTGACATTACTTTTTGTGGTTTTGTCTATTGAGTTGCGCTGGCTATTTAATGTAGAGCAAACACTACGTGAATTTATAAAATTCCTAGTAATTTTGTGTCTAAATTTTGTCAAAATTCTTGATTTATGACATGTCGAAAAATTAAATGAAAAAATAGTCGGAAAATAGCTGCTGTTGCTGCTGATGCTGCTACAATTCTTGCAGTAGGCCAAGTGTTCGACGAAATGCCAAAGAGAAGAGGTGAGCCAAATACTGTAATCCACATCGGGTCGTAAATGGGCTAAGAAGAAAAATTAAGACCAAAAAATTATGGGCTCCAAATCCAAATTTCTCTAAATTAATTATACACTCATTTAATCACATTATTAAAAGTGGCTATTTATTTATGGGACTTTAACGATTTAAGGAACTAGTGTTTTCATGTTTAAATTAAAGCGATGATCCACTTCTTAAAGCATATTTCTTTCGTTCTTTTGCAACGAGTTACTTTTAGTGGAACGATCCAAAATCGAATATGAGCAAGAAACATGCATACCATTATATAATTTAACTTCCTCATTAATTGGGTGATTTGCATTATATATGATACTCCCTCCTACCAAAAATAAAATAAAATTAAGGTGTATTTTACACTAGAATTAAGAAATATTAATTAATACTGAATTTTAAGAGCTCATAATTTTTCTCACTTCCTAATTAATGATATCTTAAATGAAAGATTATTGGTTATGTGTTTTTATTTTAAAAGAAAAGGAAATAAACAAAAGCTATTAGTGTATTGATAAGTGAATTGGAAGTAGCAAAAGTAATAAGGAAATATAGATTTTTTATTTTTATTTTCGACGAATAGAACATCTTGTATTATGAATAAAAAAATTAAATGTCTTGTATTTTGGGTAGGAGAAAGTACGTTAAATGATATAAAAAAATCTTATTAGCATTCACTGAAAAAAGAGTTCAAAATGCCAGTCGAATAAACTTTGATTCTTTTAGTAAGTGTTATATGAATTGAATTAATAGTGTTAACCACGAAAGATGCCACTAATAAAATAAAAGAGATACTCATAAAAGGAGCAAGAGACATGCATGCTATCATATATTACGTAATCACTATGTTTTTATTGCCTTTTTGTATTTTTAATTATTAATTAATTAATTAATTAATTAAGATCATGTGGTAGGTAATGGCAGGTGTTTCTTGCAATAGAAATATCTTGATCAGTTATGAACCGTGCTTATCATATTTATTTAGCTAATCATTACGAAATTTATTAGTAATTAATTTTTTTGTCAAGTTTAACTCACTTCAATTATTGTTAATTAATGCCAGCATGAATCGTGCTCAAACTTAAAGGGAAGGCACAAATCAATCGTTTTTAATTGAAAACCAAACGATTTTAAATTTCTCTTTTAAGCAAACTAGTCGAAATTGAATGACCACACATAATAACTCACTTTCACTTTTAATTACTCAAAATAACACTTTAACTTGACATGTTTTCATCTTGTGTAATGGCTTGAAATTGCAAAGGTCCAAAACTTATTTTCAAAACTTTCACCTAATTTTAATTTCAAAATTCTCAAATATTTATGGGTAACAAACCTTTTGATAAACCCAACAATGAATGCCATTTTTTGTATTTATGTACCAAAATGTAAATATTCCGTCCATACCAATTCCAAATATTAAAAAGGGTAATCAACTCCATAACTTATTTTCAAAACTTTACCTAATTTAATTTCAGAAATTTCAAATGTTTATGGGTAACAAACCTTGATAAAGCCCAACAATGAATGCTATTTTTTGTATTTATGTACCAAAATGTAATATTCGGTCCAAATATTTAAAAAGGTGAAATCAACGGACCATATTGAATTGCATATCCATAAGTATCGTACATGTATATGGTTGCAATTTGCAAAACCATGTCTCTTTCCCTCTGTTTTCCTCAAACAATTTTTTTAAAAAAAAAAATGCTAATTCAAAAAAATTAAATAGTATATAGGATTAATCTAATGTTTACTATAAAGTCAAAAAAAATTAAAAATCCTTGCCTCACAAAGACAAAACTGTGGAAAATTCCAAGTAGTTTCTCCCAAAAATTCGTTTCCATGTCGGCCGCCACCCCCAAGAACTAGTGGCTGCAGTTAAAAATGTTTTTCTTCTTTTTATAAAGTGTTTTTTTTGTTTAACATTAAAAAATTATAGAATATGCTAATTCATTGAATGCTTATATTTCACTATCTAATGATGTTAACTTGAGGCTGTGACAAAAGTGTCACCTAACAATTTTCTGAAAAAAAAAATTAAATTAAATGGTACACTCTTTTTTATGCGCTTCCGTATTCCATCATCTAATTCAATTTAAATCGATCACAAACACTACTTGAGTTAGACAAAACATCGAGTCTTCAATTATGAAAATATTAACAAAAATTGGCCAAAATCACTCTCCCATTTTTCTAGTATAGAATTATAGAGTAGGCAATTATTCACATTGAAACTTATTAATTATAGAGTTAGATATGGAGTTATTAATGAGAAAAAAAAATAAGAGATCAATTTTATTTTATAAAACTATAAACAATTGGGAGGTTGGTACAAGTCACAATTATAGTAAGTAGGCTCTTTTAGATACTAAATTTGGTAACCTACAAAATAAACTAGTCCGATATATACATATATCATTTTCTTCACGTAATAAAATCAACAACAAATATTGCATTTTCTCTTTGTATTTCGCCTATACATCATAAAATATAAACCACGAAAATAAAAAGAGGTAGTGGAAAATAATTTGGTAGAATTGAACGAAAATACATTTTTGTTTAATTATTTTTAATAAAATTAAATAAGTTTATAACTTTATATCAGCACGAAACTTTGATTTAATTGGCCTCGTACGCAACTTGCTATAAAGCACAAAAGCGTGAAAACGATGTAAATTAATCTGTTAATACACGACAAACTAATCCTAATTTTTCCCACTACAATAAATCTAACTATTTAAGATTAAAAAAAAGAGGATAATATTTCTTTATTAATAATGTACTTATCTATTTTGACATCGTTGTTTGCAGATATCAAAGGTTTAGGTTTTGTTAGGCCTGTTCCTTTTGCATGCAAGGTTTGTTATAATTCTGTTAAATTAATTAATTGATAGTATAATTTTATGAATTGCTCAATAAATTTATTAATAGCTTTATAATGATCTTTATTAATAGCCTAGAATTCATTAAAAATTATAATAATCTTATTTTTTTTTAAATAACCTAAAAATTTAGCCATTCTAATAAGAAAGTACAGTTATAATTAGAAGTTAAATCTGGTCACAATTTATATAATAAACTCCATAGGAATATACAAACTATATTTCTTGTTTGTAAAATCACTATTATGATCCTCTTAACTCTTTAGATGCAAATGATGACATTTTATATCTTATAATAACAGATAAATTAAAAATACATAATGAATTTCAATATGATCGATGAATATAGGACTTCGACAATAATAATTACAGCAAGATAAGTTTTTTTAAAAAAATATTTTTTGTAGTGGAGTGATAATATGTATATATGTATAGTCTTTATCATGACAGCTTTAAACATGAGAGTTGTGGGCCTATTTAAATTTTAGTACAACCGTACATGTCTTTATCTTATCACCATTTCACCACCCATTTTTTCAATTTTCTTTGGTGAAGTAAATGTTATCACCACTTTTGATAAGCACCCATTCCTACTTGATTAATCACACTCTATGTATATATAAAAATAAAAAAACCAATCTTCTTTAGTTGTAGTATAATTATAGTTCAAGAGGCCAAATGATTCCAATATATTGCTTTGTGTACCTTATAATTAAGTTATAATTCTTAACTTGATAAAGAAAAATCTCAGTAAATATCTAAAAAAAAGAACAAATGACGAATATTTACTTAGCTACTGGTCTTCATCGGCATAAGTATTGCTCTTATTTAATTTAATCTTATTTTGATGGGTTTTTTCATTATGTTGAGTAGTACATAAGGGATTCTTTGAATAGATAGAACACGACTCTATATGAAGCTCGTATTGACAAGAAAATACACAAAATTGAAAATATACTCTATAAATTTAATATTAAATATAGAAATCAATATTCCTCATTATAATAAATCGAGTATTAATTAGTTAAATTCTTTCGGTAAGATTCTTTTAAATCTTTTAAAAATCTCTAGTTGAATGTTTATATAACATGCGAATATTGATTTTGGAAAATATGCTAGTATGTTGAGTAAGAAGAAAATGTCGACATAATGTAACAAGTTGTCGTATTCCACGAATTATAACAACTCCATCACTATATAATATTTATAAAAGATAAAATAAAATAAAATGAGAGAGAGAGAGTGAGTGAGTGAGAAGAAGAATAAGAACTCAATTTGGACAGGAAAACATAGATTTGTGAGGGAGATAAGGCACAAGTCTTATATGATAGATCTGTGCTGTTTCTAATCTGTAATTATTGATTGATAGGACCCACTACTTATACAAAATTCAATTTCAACAACTATATACGGCTAGTGGGAAAATTGCATAATTAATTTAATTCAATTTTGCGTGATCAAATTGAATTAGCTCTAATTTAAGAATGAGAAAAGATATATCAACATAGTATGTATACATAGTAGGGGTTATTTTGCAATTTTTATGGGTCATTTTGATATTT
>JAYJMF010115363.1:0-17849 GCA_036873715.1 Salvia sclarea
GGAAAGCTCAAGTTCTCCGATTTAAAGAAGAAGCGACGAGTGCAATTTAAACGAGTGCATGAGTTTGATGATATGAAAAAGCGACGAGTGCAATTTAAACGACCCACGCTTGATAAGGTTGGAGATATTCTTCTTTATATTTTTTTAGTTATCAATATTTTTAATAGTTATGTCATTGGTGAATTTGTAATATGAGAGAATAATATTTTCTCTTTTGTTTCGCGGAGTTGATTGGAGTGGCATGTCATTATTTGCTGGAGACTTTTGTAATGGATTGGTCTAATTGTTTATTACAAGGTAACTTATCTTTATGTTTTTTTTTTAATGTTGCTATATAAAATATGTGTATATTTAGTGAAAAATATGATCGTTGAATTAGTATAAATCATATGTAGTTATATAATTTTGAGGTTGAAAAAGTTCGCCCCCTAGATAGAATTCCTGGCTCCATCCCTGGTTGCATATTGTCATAATTTGAACAATAATGATATTTGTTTTATTAGCTATTTCTTAAATCAAGTAACAATATAATGAAATAAATTTTGACGAAGATCAAATAGTACTAGTCACACACACCCATGCAATGCATGAGTGACATGCCAGTCAAGTAGAACATGAAGACTTGCAGAATGCATATTTGATTTAGTTTTGTTCATGGAGCACTCGGGTGCACAGCACCCCCCCTTTTACTGTGCATTATTAAATTAATTATGGAGCACCCGAGTGCACAACACCCCCTCTCACTGTGCATTATTATATTAATTTAATAATGCATAGTGATGCACAGTGAGAGGGGGTGCTGTGCACCCGGGTGCTCCATGGAAAAAACCGATTTGATAGTATTATTTGGAATTTCAAATAGCCGGCAATTTTTGTAGTAATAAACAGTAACTTTAACGTTTCAAGTTATTATTACTATAAATTGACCACTAAGTTAACAGTTTCAAAGCTATATTTGCTATAGTTTGACCATAAGTCCAAACTAAAAGCCTCTACGTTATAACTGTTTATGCTTTAAAAAGGATTAATTGAACATAAGTTCAAACTAAAAGCCTATAGTCTGTCACACTAGTTAATTATAATGTATTTATACTGAACATTTCTTCACAATATATTTTACGGAGTCTGTCACACTAATTAATTAGACACGTCAACAATATTAAGACACACAATGTCCAACTCAATTTCGATTTTATTGGAGTTGCCGTCATGAGAAAATTCAGAAAAATTGAAAATTTACGTATTTTCCCGTTGAAATAAAAGTTCATGTACAATTTCAGAATTTCAACCAAAGTTCGTGTATTTAGCGACAGTTAACCATTTAAAAAAATATTAGATCTTTATGATTATTCAAAATAAACAAATATGAAATACATGGAGATTGAATAGCAAAGGAAGAAATATTTGCTGTGTGGCATAGTATAGACTTTAATTTCTAAACATAATTCAGCGACGTGAGTTATCGTCATATAATAATTTATAAAATGTGCGGTACGTTTATCTTCAAAAAGACAAAAGTGTGGTACAACATACTAATGGACACAAATTTATAAATTTTGGAAGTCACTATTTTTATTTTCAAGCTAGTACTAGTATAAAATTGAGACTACGTTAAAAAATTATCAAAGTACAGCATGTAAAGCAAGAATATTTTAGTTACTATGACCTTTTTTTGTATCAATTACTATTACGCATATGATTTAAATTGACAATTCACATTCTCAACAAAATTTGAAATTTGTAGCCGTTAAACACACCATTACATTATTACACTTTTTGCCCGTCTTCCTCAAAATACCCCTATTCAAATTCAAAACTCCGTAGCGCGATCTTCCCTAGATCTCAACCTTTTCAAATTACAGATCCAATCTCAGCCGTCCATCTTTGCCCCTCTTCTTTTGAATTCACAAAATTTGAATTTGCTAACAATAGTCGCTCACTGCCAGAGAGAGAGAGAGAGAGAGAGAGAGAGAGAGAGAGAGAGAGAGAGAGAGAGAGAGAGAGAGAGAGAGAGAGAGAGAGTGAGAGGGGGAGAGAGTTCTGCATGGTATCTATCTAATCTAATTCAATAGGAAGAAATTAGTATAGATGTTTTTGAATCAGTATTTTCTCTAGGAGCAACCAAAAATCAGCAGGAGCGGATTTCTTGTGTCTCTCTCATTTCTCAAACAGAAGAAACAATTACATTTCGCGGTGCTGGAATTCTTTTCCTCACTTCCTCTGCCAGGTTGGATTCGCCGCTCAATTTTATTTGAATGAAAATATTCAACCTTTGAGCTTTTTAGTACAGAGAGAGATATTTCTTGCCCTTGTTTTATTGTTTTTCTGTGTGGGGGTTGAGGTAGAATGTTGAGGGACTTCAAATTCTTGCGCCGCAATCCGGCCAAGAACGCCAATGCAGAGGAAGTCGAGAATGTGCCTCCGAATTCTAGGGATTCGTTGAACCCTCAGATAAGCACAGAGCCCTCACGCCCCCCTTTCAATGCAATTACGGAGCTGCCGCCGCCGCGAATCCCTAAAAGCATTCCAGATCAGGATATCAATAGGCCTAGCCGAGTTGATCGAACTCCGACTAAGCCAAAACCAAAATACTCAGATGCATCAATGCCCCTTCGCACTCCGGAGAAACATGGGGCAATGTCGAGAAACCGGTTCAATTGGGCTCAGAAGAGTGAGAATCCATCAAATAATGGTGCCGTGGAGCTGAAGGAGGAAGGACGAGTAGCATCCAATGTGAACACTCCGAGTTCTACTAAGGTGGGTGGCAGAGCTACCTTGAGCTATTCGGAGTGTAATTCTCTCCAATCCACACCTACTAAGAGCGTAAGCAAGCCTCCGAATCCAGGATTTTCTTTGCCTAGTGGTTCTAGGACAGTATGCAACATGAGCGCCAGGATGGGTAACTATGCTGCATTGTCTAAAGGGATTCCGAGCTCTTGTAACACACCGACTGTTGTTAACACTGTTGAGGTACCTTATTTTGAGCTCAAGGAAGATCCATCATTCTGGATGGAACACAATGTGCAAGTAAGCTATATACCTGTCCAGTTGTGTCGTTGAAGAATGTTTGTCAACTTTATTTTCAGGCTACTAATTTATTATCTTCTAATTTGATTTTTTTTAGGTCTTGATTCGTATACGGCCACTGAATAACATGGAGAAAAGCAGTTTTGGTTACAGTAGGTGCTTGAAGCAGGAGAATGCACAAAGCATAACCTGGGTTGGGCAACCTGAGACGCGGTTTATGTTTGACCATGTAGCATGTGAAGGAATAGACCAGGTTTTTATAATTGGTCGATTACAAATGATTTATGTGATGGGGAATGGGTATGCTTGACTAATTCTTTTTATATGCAGGAGACACTGTTTAGGATGGTTGGCTTGCCCATGGTAGAGAATTGCTTGTCTGGATACAACAGCTGCATGTTTGCATATGGACAGGTAATGCTTTAACATACAAATTTCTGTTTCTGATGGTCTGGGCATTGTGTCTAAAGTGTTCCAGTAAGGCTGTAACATATTTTAAGTGTAATTTTGCATTGGTGTATGATTCTTTATTTCTTGAACTAGCTTCAATTAAGAGCCCAAACTTGGTCCTTTTGTATTTTGTTTTTAATCAAATATCACTTTGGTTGCTTTGCTGTGTAAATATGTTGAGAATGATGGTATGCAAGCAATATTCATTGCGGGCTGCATAAAATTTGCCTGCTATTTCATGTAGTTTGCTTGGAGCTGACTATCATGTAACCTCTTGATGCTTAGTACTACAAGATTTCATTATAAATAGCATATGCTCGTTCTTGTATTAATCATTATACAATTATGAAGACCTAATAAATGTTTGTACTAATGTCTGAAAGTAGCAACATTATCATTCTTTTCAAATATTTCCTCCTTTTGGCCTTGTGTATGTTTACTCTGTTGAATCATTTGCTGTGGAACTGTACTTCTGGTTTTAACAGGATCAAATATTCATCTTTCACTTCAGTATTCAATTCTTACTCTGATATCTGTATATGTAGACGGGTAGCGGGAAGACTTATACAATGCTTGGCGAGATTGATGACCTGGAAGTCAAGCCAAGTACAAACCGTGGAATGACCCCTCGCATATTTGAATTCTTGTTTGCCAGGATTAGAGCGGTAACCGTGATTCTTTTTTGTTATTTTCTTTGGGGTTTTTGGGCGTGAAAGGTGCTTCTTGATACAAGCAATTGACATGACACCTTTTCATTGTAGGAAGAGGAAAGTCGGAGAGACGAGCAACTAAAGTATAATTGCAAATGCTCTTTTCTTGAAATTTATAACGAGCAAATTACTGATCTTCTTGATCCTGCATCCTCAAATTTAATGGTACTTCCACTCTCTAACAAGTTAATTTCCCTTTATGAAATATTGAATGAATGTAGTTGGTCATGAAACTCTTTCTTTTTGTGTATAAGGTACGCGAGGACATGAAAAAAGGTGTATACGTTGAAAATCTATCAGAATTTGAGGTCCACACTGTGGGAGACATTCTTCAGCTTTTGACTCAGGTTATACATTTTATTAGTGTTTCCCACTTAGTTTTTTCTGATTCACACAATCTTGAAGCATGCATACATGTGTCCTGGTGAATACTTCCAAAGTATACAACTGTGAATTAACTTTCGAGTTTGTGTCTTAGGGTGCATCCAATAGAAGAGTTGCTGCCACAAATATGAACAGAGAAAGCAGCCGATCACACAGTGTCTTTACATGTGTGATTGAAAGTAAGTGGGAGAAAGACTCTGCAACTAACTTTCGCTTCGCCAGGCTGAATCTTGTTGATCTTGCTGGTTCTGAGAGGTATCAATTAATTCTTTTACTAAATTCTAGTGGAATAGTGATTTCTAGCACAAAACTGTATTGTTCTTATTTTTCCAATTTCCAACAGACAAAAGTCCTCTGGTGCTGAGGGAGAGCGTCTGAAAGAAGCTGCAAATATCAATAAATCATTGTCCACGCTAGGGTATCATATTGTTTTCAAGCATTGTTAAAATAGTTTATTTTCTGTTTTCCTCGTCTTCCTCCTGCGCTGACATGGACAGTGGATGCTCCTTTTTTTTCCAGTCATGTGATTATGGTCTTAGTGGATGTAGCTCATGGAAGACCAAGGCACGTTCCTTACAGAGACTCAAGATTGACATTTCTCCTTCAGGTGAATAATAGTTTGTTTCTTATTATCAGAAAGTGTGTAAAGTTATTTCTTAGGGTTCTTAACTGATATGGAATAACAGGACTCGCTTGGTGGAAACTCAAAAACAATGATAATAGCTAATGTCAGCCCATCTATCTGGTAATTATTTCAACCTCCTGGAGTTACCATTTTCTCTGTTTTTATGAGACGCATGTATTTGTCTGTTTGAATTTTCTCTTTCTTTTGTCTGCTACAAATCTTAAATCTGAATTCATCTACAGCTCTGCAGCTGAAACGCTGAACACATTGAAGTTTGCTCAACGAGCGAAACTGATTCAGAACAATGTAAGCTTCTTTGCATGTACAGATGAAATTAAGTTACTTTCTGTGTTAATGAATCGTGCACTTACATCTGGTTTGGACATATTTATCGTGATGCAGGCTATCATCAATGAAGATTTATCCGGAGATGTTGCTGCTTTGAAACATCAGATACAATTATTGAAGGTCAAACTAGCTTCATATGGTTTCAACAGTACAGAAATTGGTCTTGAAAAATCTACAACTGAACTTGCAATTTGTTGTTGGAACAGGAGGAGCTGTCTGCTCTCAAACGTGAAAGAGTAAATCGTTCACTCTTGTTCAGCCCCGCCATTGATGACGACTCAACAAACAAAGATGGGGAGGATTCTAATGGAAGGGCAGTTACACAGGCACACGGAAATTTTCTTGGAGATGAATCTGGGGGAGTTCTCAGAGTCTCTTGTAAACAGGTTAGATGAGCCACTCTATCTTGTTGATGCTTGTGATGCTCTTTCTTCAGTCAAGGTATGCTTATGCATCAATTAAACTCCTAATTCCCTCTTTGTCATTTTTACAGTTAAAATCGTTGGAAACTACACTTGCTGGTTCCTTAAGGAGGGAAAAGATGGCAGAAACTTCAGCTACTCAATTTGAAGCTGAGATTGAGCAGTTACACCGCCTTGTATGTTTCCGCATTCTCTTTTATGGATCAACAGGCATGCATTGAAAAAAGTGTAAACTGATTAATTGCTCTAAACACATTGCCTCTCAGGTTAGTCAGAGGGAAGAGGACACTAGGTGCACAAAAATGATGTTAAAGTTTAGAGAAGACAAAATTCAGAGGATGGAGTCTCTTCTTGGTGGTTTTATGTCAGCGGATGACTATTTAAGGGAAGAAAACAATGCACTTTGTGAAGAAATACAGATCCTGCGGTCAAGACTTGACAAAAATCCTGAAGTCACACGATTTGCAGCCGAAAATATCAGGCTTTTGGATCAAGTTCGGCAGTATGTTTTGCTAAACATTATTTTTCTTATTAAGTTTCAAGTTTTAAACCCCCATTTAGTTTCATCTATGAAAATTCTCTGGTTGGATGATTCAGGTTTCAAGATTTCTATGGAGAAGGGGAGAGGGAAATGTTGATGAAAGAAGTATCTGAACTGAGAAATCAGGTTTCTTAACTACATATGTTTCCCATGTCTTATGCTTCTTAAATAATTTGTTTCTTTTAGTATATTCAAGCCTCATGACGTATTAATTCTTGTGGACAGCTTATGTTCTTCCTTGATGGCAATGTGAAGCACCCTCATCTTCTTGAAGTGAAGGTGGCATATCGTGCAACCTCTCTAAAATATCTTTCTAGTTTTTTAGCTACTGGATATCTAAGATTGAGTCAATGAGTTCTTTAGATAACTTAATATCGTTGTCTCCTTTCTGTAACAGGCTTCTGATCATAACAATGAAAATGGCTTGCTTCAAGAGGAGGTTTGTCTTGTTTATTTCTGAAGTTAAAACTTATGCTTTGAAATTGAACATAAATCGATCCTTAATATGTATTTGTCTTACAGTTGCATAAAACTCTTTCTGAGCTCGAGGAAAGCAAGATCAAGCTTAACCTTATCCTGGAAGAAAATAAAAAGCTCCATAGGTGATTCATTAGACTCATATCCGGATTTTCTCTGACCATTATGATCTCACATTATGACATTAAAGGTCATGTTCTCATGCTAATATTTTGCAGACAAATTGAGGAGTTGCATGCTTCATCAAATGCTGAAATTACGTATTCCCAAGAACAAGATTGGAGCACAGAAGTCATCAAAGTACGGGAATATGATGCTAATATTAGTTTTCACTAAGATAAAGAACAGAAATAACTGAATAAACTTCATTTTATATCCATTATATTCACTAATTGGCATTCCTCAAATACGAATCTGACTTTCTATACCGAAACTGCATTTTAGTTATTTAACTAACAATACAAATCTTACTTTCAGGAATCCATAGCAGAAGTTCCTCTTTCTTTTGAGCAGGCTGCAATGACCAACAGGAGAGAGGACAGAACACATCAGGGTCTCCCGATGAGTGGAGAAGATAATATGGATTTACAACTGGAGTTGGACATTCTTAAAATCATTCTAGAAGAGGAGAGGTCATGCCGTTCAGAACAAGAGGAAATGGCCAAATCTCTAAACCAAGAACTTCAGTTCTCAAAGGAAATAGCTGCTTCAGTTACCAAAGAATATGAAAAAGTCCAGGAAGAGCTCAAAACTGTGAAATTGGTTGTTGAAGCTCTCGAGTCTGAACAAATTCGATCCATTAATGAGATAGAAGATCTCAGAAGCACTTGCGTGCGTTTTGAAGAAATGTTAAAGGAGAAGGAGCTTGAAATTTCTTATTTAAAGAGTCGAGCCTCTTGTCAAGAGTTCAAAGACCTCTCTTTGTACAAATCTTCAGAGAAGGAGGACTCTCCTTTAGAAGTGAAGTTGAAGAAGATGCATGAATCTCTTGAAAAGGCTAAGAGACTGAATGCATTGTATCAAAACGATCTTTCATTTCAAGCATCCGACCAAGACGAAATGGAGGAAGTCCGGAAGCAGGTTGAGGGGGAAACTGCAGAGGTGATTGTTTGCTTGCAAGAAGAACTTTCTGGTCTGCAACAGGAAGTCCATGAAAGTAAAATGAAAGAGATGGAAACAAGTGAAAGATTTACACAGCTGCAATTGGAAATGAAGAGTATGGAGGAAAATTTACGTCTAAGGAGTGAAGACAATGCAAATATTTCTGAATTGCTTGAAGACAAAGAAAAGCAATTAAGAATACTGACTGAAGAGTGGGATTTAATTGCTGGAGAAATTGAAGGTATTCTCTCTGATGGGAACGCAGCTCTTAATGATGCATCTGACCAGACTGATGTTATTTCTGAATCATTCCATCATAAAAGAAGTTGGATCTCCGAACAGTTTGGAAGAATGAAACAATATATTTTTGAAAAGGAGTTAGTTATTGATGAGCTTAATCAATATCTAAAGGATGCAGTTGACAGGAAAGATGACATGGAGCACATGCTGAGGTCTCTTAGAGGGGCGGCTTTGGTCATGAATGAGACTCATCAACAAGAGTGCAATGAGAAGGATAAAGAGATTCTCTTCTTAACATCTGACGTAAATAATAATAAATCCACTTTGGCAGAGCTTCAGAGCTTAATTAAGCGTGGAGAGGATCAACTCAGAACAGCATCATCTTGTGCAACAGCTTCTTTGGTGATTGTGAATAGATTGTGGGAGTTGAATTCTAACTATCACAATGCTCTGCAAGATAAGGAGCTTCAGATTAGAGAGTTTGAAGAAATCATTACCAAAAAAGATTCTGATCTCCAGAATCAGGCTTTGGTAATTAATGAAGCAGGTGGAATGACTCGCTCTCTCCAAAAGAAGCTAGAAGCATCAGAGGAATATTGTGCAAAACTGACTCTAGAACTCTCCAAGGAACGGAGATCTCGGGAAAATCTAGAGGTAAAACTTGAAAAGAATGAAGAAAATAACATTTCTGAAGCCAGGGAACAACTTCAGGAACTACATTCTGGTGTTTCATCACTGAAGTTATGGATGAACATGAACCAGTATGAGATGCAGAATGAAAACAAAGATTCGGAGATGTCTATTTGTTCTTCTGCTAGTGACGAATGTGAATCATGGGTACGTAAGGTTTCTCTTATTCAAATTTTCCCCAGAGCCACATCTTTTTATCTTTGACTGACTAGTTTAATATTGCTGCAGACAGGTACCAGAATTGTGCAAGACTTCAATGATGTAAGCTCTTGTAATAATGGGGGTGTGGGCGCTGAGGCATTGGAGTCTGAAATTATTGCAAGGAAACACAATGTCAATGACAACAATTTGGAGTCTGAAATTACTTTGCATAGTGCAATCGAGAGAGATGCTGCTGTTATTCTCTTGAAGAAAGAGATAGAATGCGCCCTTAAAAGCTTAAAAGAAGTGCAAGCCCAGATGGATAAAATGCAATCTGAGAAAGAAGAGATTTTGGCATCCGAGAGATGTAGTCGGAAGAGCATTGAGTCTCTGCTAAATCAGACAGTTGTTTTTAAAGATGCAATAGATAATTTTGAAGGTGTATTTGAGCTCAAAGTTAGTGCTGTAGATGATAAGATAAGGAGAATGAAAGAAGCAGTACAAGAATCTCTTGATTCATGGTTCCAGCAAACAGAGGTATGATACTAGTCTATTTTTTGAGAGTCGATATGCACTGGATGATCATGTATATTTAGTGTTTTTTCTGCTTTCTCAACATCTCTACATCACATTCCATAATACTTGACAACCTCACAGCGCTTAATTAACATCTAAGCAGTAACTACGACAGCATGTAATCGAAATTCATTGTAAATAGAATAAAGACAGTCTTGCTACTAATAGTACAATGTAGGTGATTTTATATTATTGATTCACGGACTCATCCATTAAGAGTTTGGGTCCCATTTTTGCAGTTACTGGAAGACGAACTTGAAGATGCTAAAGGTGTTGCTGCCGAAAAAACCATTGAAGCTTCCTGCATTCTTAAGAAATTTGAGGAGGTCCAGGACACAGTGAGAGAAGCAGACATAATGATAAATGAATTGGTGATTGCTAATGAAGCCTTGAAGCTGACTGCTCATGATACAAAAGCAAAGGAAAATGAATTTAAAAGTGAGAGAACAAACCTGATGAAAGAAATACAAAGCCTGAAACTCTCCAATAATCTGAAAGATCAGAATTATGAGGAGCTGGAGAAAAAGTATGATGCTGACTTTGTCATCACGATCAGGATGATTTCGGAACTTGAGGATGTTATTTCAGTAGTCCAGACCACTTCAATGGAAGAATGGATGTCTGTGGCATCTGATTTGCTCAGTATGAAGCATCAAATTCGTGAATCGACTGAATCCATTAGGAAGTTACTCGAGGAGGTCTGGTCAGAGATTATCGCCAAGGACTGTGCTGTGTCCGTGTTGCATCTTTGCCACATGGGAATTCTCTTGGAAACTGCGAATGGACTAAATGCAGAAAATGGTCTGCTTCACCATGGTCTATGTGAGTCAAACTCCACTATTTCAGAACTCCGGGAGCACAATTTAAGATCAAGAAGGGAGCTTGAGATGTGCAGAGTTTTGAAAGGCAAGTTGTTGTCAGATATCAAGACAGGTTTCGACCGCATATCAAGTAAAGTTGATGAAACTGGGGAAGTCACTCTCAAACTTACCTCTTTCAAAAAGAAGATACAGGATCTGCAGGATCAGGAAGAGGTGATGCTGCAAAGGTCGAATGACATTGGGTCTGAACTAGCCATGCTAATGAAGGAGCTCGATCTCAGCAACAAACAAGCATTAGCTTCTATTATGGATCAGGAAAAACTACTCATGGAGAAAGATGAATTACTTCAGTATCAAGAGGAAAATTTCATGCTACAACTGTTAGCAAAAGATTTTGAACTGTTAGTTCTGTCAGCCGAGTTGAAGAAGATATGTCTCCTGAAAGCCGATGCGGAGAATGCTTTAGTTAGTACGCTTGAAGTCCTTGAAAATTTGAAGGAGAAAATAGTATTTAAGAGCCTAGATACTGCTTCCAGTGAATTGATACTGCATGATAATGAATCCAGGAATGAAAAATTAGTAGAAGAAGTTAAGAGGAAGGAATCTGCTATGGAAAGATCTTGCAGTCATATCTCTGAGCTCCAGCAGCAAATACAAAATCTGCAGAATGATATCTGTCTCCTGGAGACAGAATCACAGAGACTCCAATTTGAGCTGGAAAGGAGAGATGAAGAACTTGGTAGAATAGGCGGCCTCGAGAAAGAGAATAAATGCCTGTTGCTTCATCTAAGCAACTGTAAGGCAGAGTATCAAGTTCTGCATCAGGAATTGGAGGATAAAAAGGTTGAAGTTGAAGCCTCAGCTAGAAACACCCAGAGCATTGATGTTGAAAACCACAGACTAAGAGATAATGTTTCAGTGTTGGAGAGTAGCATTGCCAAATTAGAGGAAGATCTAACTTTGGCTAGAGCGGAAATCAGAAACCTAGAACTTTCTCAATCTTCTGTTCAAGATGACTTGTGCAGTAGAATTCTGGATTTGGAAAAGCATCTGGGAGAAGTCAATGCTTTGAATCAAGAGAACATGTGTTTGAGAAATGCATTGAGCGTCAAAGAGATTAATGAGTCTGAATATCTCAATGTTATGAATATAAAAAGTTTGAAGAATATTGATTTGGCCGATAATGTAGATAAAGTATGCTGCACTATGCTCAATGTAATTCAGGAGAAATTCGATCAGATAGATGATATGTTTCAGAAGATAGACAAAGAAATGGAGAGGGGAAGCATATTTGTCGACCAGTTCCAATATGTGGAGAATCTTTCTAAACAGTTGGATTCTGAAAATCTTTCTCTTCACATGGAGTTATCAAGAAAGGATGATATTCTCAAGGGGCTGTTATTTGACATGGCTTTGCTTCAGGAATCTGCATCCAACAGTAAAGATGAGAAAGATGATAAGGATGATCTTCTTTCTTCTTTGAGGGCATTGGAAAAAGATCTTGAACTAAAGACGCTTGAACTGGAAGAAGCCGCTGAAGAGCTAGCCAAAATATCTGCTCGTGAATTGAATCTCATTCAGAGAATAAATTCACTTACCCAAGAAAATGCTGAGCTCTTGGCTATTTCTCAAGAAGCCTTTGATGCAAGAAACTCCATGGCAAAAGACTTAGAGGAGGCAAGTATCAAAATCGAGAACTTAGAGTTGGAAGTTGCTGGGATAAATATGGCTCTTGAAAATCTCAATAAAACTACAGAATCATTGAAGAGCAACTTGGATACTGTCACTGGTCAGAGAGATGAGTTGGACGGTAAAGTTTATACTTTAACCACAGAGCTTGAGATGGCACGATCTCTTGCTGAAGAAAATGAAGCGATAGCTACCGAAGCACGAGAGGTAAAATCTATCCTCATCTCTTTTGTCTAAATAGCTGCTGGCATGCTGCACTGTATATGGTTCCCTAATATGTATGTGTTGATTTGCCATTGCTATGCAGATAGCTGCATCAGAGAAAGTACATGCTGAGGAAAAGGAAGAAGAAGTAAGACTATTAGAAAGGTCCATTGAAGAGCTAGAATGTACTATAAATGTACTCGAGCAAAAGGTATCCCTACTCATAGAGTTGTATACCAATATCTATTTTGCTATGATCTATAACATTGACATGATTCCACTCCTAAGGTTGATCTTGTCAAAGGAGAAGCTGAGAGACAACGATTGCAGAGAGAGGAACTTGAGCTAGAGCTTCTTTCTTTTAAAGAACACATGCAGAAAGTCCGAGGCAATGATTCTGATGTAAAAAGGTCTGACAAAATTCTTTTGTTTAAGCCTTTAAAAACTGCTACTTATAGTAGTACTAAGTATTGAAAGTACTTGTATTCAGATGTCTCGATGAAAAAGAGAAAAACCTTCAGGAGGCACATAAACGTGTTCAGCTTCTTGAAAAGGAAATAGCTGCCCGAGATGCTGAGGTGATGTTTTTGTTTAGCCCCATAACATTCAAATGTCTAGATTACTTTATATAATTAAATTCAAATGTCTGATTTAAATGGTTTTGTTTAGCCCCATAACATTAGAAAAACTAATTTGATGCTACTTCTCCTCAACAGATTTCCCAATGTAAAGCACATATCTCTGAGCTAAATTTGCATGCAGAGGCACAGGCTAGTGAATACAAGCAAAAGGTAGGTTTAATTATCAATACAAATTTCTTTAATAAACTAGGAATGTCCTTCCCATAAAGAGACTAATGCAAACTGCTCAAATCAGTTTAAGGCATTGGAAGTTATGGCAGAGCAAGTAAAATCTGAAGTTCCTGCGCCTAATAGCGCAAATTCATCAAACAAAATGGAAAGAAATTCTTCAAAGCCTAGAGGCTCAGGTTCCCCTTTTAAATGCATAGGATTGGGCTTAGTTCAACAAATCAAATCTGAGAAGGACGAAGAGGGAAGACAACGGATTGAGGAACTTGAGGCTCTAGCTGCAAGCAGACAAAAAGAGGTAACTTCCTGGTGAATAACTAGATATAAGCCCAACTCCCTTAAAGCACACAACACATGAGTTCACTCAATGTTACTCACTTTCTATTCAGATTTTCATGCTCAAGGCAAGACTGGCTGCCACTGAAAGTATGACTCATGATGTGATCCGGGATTTACTGGGTGTAAAACTGAATATGAAGAACTATGCTGTAAGTTTGCATTCTTCTACGAGATCATGAACTGATTGTTTCCAAAGTGTTATTGAACTATCAAAAAACAAGCAGTTCATATCAATTTATTTGTATATTTCTTGTCCAATAACAATCACTGAAAAGGATAAATGGGACTAAGCACAAAAGAATGTGAACATGTTATAGATAGGAGAGTTGATACAATCCAAACTCAACACACACAGCGTGAACTCATTAATATTGTCTGTTTGTGCCAGAATTTAGTCGATAATCAGCAGCTTCACTCCTTAATCGAGGAGGCTCAACAGCATACAGTCGAAGCTGATGTCAAGGTAAATCATTTCCCAAGTTACCATGTCATGATAATTAGATGAATAATAAACTGCCTAGAATCTTGAATAATTATTATATATATTTTTTCTAGGATCAGGAAGTTGTTAGTCTAAAGCAGCAGATAAATGAGTTCCTGAAAGAGCGGAATGGGTAATGACATGTCAAATTACGTATTTAGGTATACTCTCACTTAATCACTATCTTACATTTGTGCTCTATCAAAATTTAGATGGCTAGAGGAGATCGAGAGAAAACAGGCTGAACTGATGGGTGCACATGTTGCATTGGAAAAATTACGACAACAAGATCAAAAGCTTGCAGCTGAAAATGAGATGTTGAAGGTAGAAGCTTTGTCTAGTAATAAAACTCAAGAAGGCCACAGTTTCCATATTTCTTAGTTTATTTGATGTATACTGGCCGCAATTTCTCAGACAGAAAATACTAATCACAAGAAGAGGGTGAGGGAACTTGAAGCCGAGATCAAGAAGTTATCAGGTCAACAGAACATTCAACAGCGTATCCATCACCATGCAAAAATTAAGGCAAGAACATTTTTTATTCTTTTATGAAGTATGAATAGTTCTTCATAGAATGTGGATATTCTTACACATTTGCACTGGGAAATAACGTCTGGGGATGCATTTTTGTCATGTCGCAGGAAGAAAACAATTCCCTAAGATGTCAAAATGAAGAACTCAGCAACAAGCTTCACAAAACAGAGGCTATTCTTTCGCGTGTGAAGGAAGAGCTATCTCAATTCCGCATAGCCAATGGTAGAAGTGCTTACATTAATTTTGATGAGGAGCAGCTGTTGCATAAGAAGTTGAAGGTTAGCACAGGATGCAAAAGTTCTATTGTGGTGAATCAATCACAGATAAATAGAGCCTATTCTAATAACCAGCTCCTTTCTTGAAACAGGAAACTGATGAGGAGAGGCTGCAATTAGCCCAAAAGTTACTTGGCTTGTGCACTTCAGTGTTAAGGGTAAAATGACTGTTTCTTCAACTAAAGTTCTAGATCTGTTCTTTTTACCATCAAAGCAAATCTGTCAGTTCGATTTACCTTGTTTATGTGACTTGAATAACAGGCTGCTGGAATAACTAAACCGATGCCCGTGTTAGGTGTATCTGTGGCTGAAGAAGCACTTGAGCAACTTAAGAATAGGGTTGTTGCCCTTGAAATGGAACTTGAAGATGCTAAACTCAAGGTAGAAATTTGTGCTGTCAGTTTTGCTGTCACATAACTTCATCTCTTGCTTGGATTTTATTAAGTCTTTTCCTTCGTTTGTGAAAATTTTATGCTCCTTTAGGTACGAATCTCAGATGAAAGAATGAGATTGTGTGAGCTGATGCCACAAACTTCCTCTTCATCAGCAGCAGCAGACGAAAATTGTCCAGAAAGAAAGCGAGCTTCTCAAACTCCATTTCTTTCTGCTTTCGATCGATGAGCTGATGCTCCCAGTTAGCATTTTGCTAGCAGATGAAGTTGTCTGTTTGTGCTGTAAATAAATACAAATTTTGTATATTCATCATCCATACATATATGAACAAGATGTATATCCAGTGCCTAATGTAAATCACTTCAAAACAGAAGATTAATTTATTAATTACTAGTTATTTTCAAATTTATCCAAAACAAAGATGTAGTAGTAGTTTAAAGGTGATTTAATAGTTTCTTATTTAGATTTAGATGTAGTGTGTAGAAATGGCAATGGGTCGGGTACCCATCCATTAAGCGTTTTCCAAATCTATACCCGTCTAAAATTTTCAAACTCATACCCGTCGCGGGTAGTAACTTTTTTCCCTAAACCCGACCCGAACCCATTGGGTTATACCCGCTAATTATCCACCCAAACCTGTGTAGATTTCAATAAATAAATAAATATGAACTATCATAATATTTCATACACTCAATCAATTAAAAAAATGCCTAATACTACGAATTAAATATGATCATCAAAATAGCATATTATTAGGAAAACAAAACCAAAAACCCCTGAAAGAACAACCTCAGACTAGGGGCCGAGCCTCGTTAAAACCTTCCGGCGAAAACCTTGAGGGAAAAACACCGGGTAGGAAAAAAAGTACTCGTCTATTACAGAGAATAAAAAGCAAAAGAAGAGAACAAGGACCCAAAAGGCCAACGCCAAGAGAGGCCAAGGGAAACCCGCAAGCAAAATCACCTCCATCGATGGAACCAAGGGACAGACACATCCCGCCTAACAGTGTCACGGATCGCAGGGATGTCATAAGGCCACCAGCCGCTAGGAATATTGGGACCCGCCAGAATATCAGGAACCGCATTACCCTCCCTATAAATGTGGGACACCATGAAATCCATGCCATTAAGAAGGGACAGAACCTTATCCCAACGAGCAGCCCAATGCCAAGGGACGTGACAAGATCTAGCCTGAAGAATGCCAACCACAAAAGACGAATCCGCTTCGAGCCAAATCTTCTTCCAACCCATCTGAGCAGCCAACTCAATGGTGGTGATAACACCCAACAACTCAGCTTCAAAGGCAAAGCCAATCCCCAGACTCACATGATAGCTACCCAACACCCTGCTGCCCTCAACACGGAAAATCCCACCCGCATGCAACACGCCCGGACTACCCACCACCGAGCCATCCGTGTTGAACTTAATCCAACCAGGGACCGGAGGCCACCAAGAAACAGGAATAGCCGATTTAGGAGGAATCGGCTTACCAGTCACTCCGAGAGAGCGGAGGATGAGCAATTCGGAAATAGAGTTGCGCATCGACCCCAGCTTGTGGAGACAATTTGCCTCGCGATCGGCAACCAACACACGAGACAGAATCCTGAACGAGCTTGACGTGTAGCCCACATGAACACAAAGGTTACGTTCCTGCCAAATGGACCAAATTAAAGTGATAGAAGCAACCCTCCAGAGAGCAGTGACCTGATCACTGAACTTAACCCCCATGGCATAAATTATGAAGGAGTTCAAATCACCAAAGTAATATTCGTGTCGATGCCGAACCAACTGAACAACTCAAACCACGCCACCCTAGCAGAAGGGCAGTGCCATAAGACGTGGTTCAAAGATTTTGGAGCTTGCCTACAAAGACGACAAATACTTGGCCCCAACAAACCCCTGCGGCTCCAGAAATTGTTGGTAGGCAGCTTCCCGAGGATGGCCCTAAAACAAAGTAAGGACCTATGAACCGGAATAAACGAGGCCCAGATCCACTTTCCCCAGTTCACCGTCGGGGCTCTAGGGCATCGACGGTAGTAAGCGAGACGCGGGGTGATAGAGCCGTGCAAAGAAGGTTTCCAGTACCGCACATCTTCTCCCGTCTCGATGGGAGAAGGAGAACGTCCACGATGACCTGAGGGAAGGCAGTGACGAAACTCAAGGAGAAATGCCAACATTTGCCATAAGAGTAATCAGAAACCTTCTGGGTCAGCTTACTGTAAATGAAGGGGGGAATGTTCAGAGCATCCACCATCCTATAACCCAACCAGTCATTCAGCCAAAAGCTAATCGAATCCCCATTTCTGACACGACAAAACACCTCCTCCGAAACGCTTTCCATAAGAGGCCGAACACCACACCTATAACAGCCCGCTCTCCCGAAGGATGGGGTTAACCGGGGTTATTAATGGGGATTGGAATTAAGAAGCAGGGAAGAAAGGGGCGTTTGTTTGTGGGGTCATACATTCAAGCATAAGATAGACATTTTGAATAAACGTGATCACTTGGATTTCAAAACATAGGAATATGCGATTGCTCATACAGCGGAAGACTTGACCAATAGGGATAATCAA
>JAYJMF010115472.1:0-17848 GCA_036873715.1 Salvia sclarea
GTTTTAAAACTAGAAACTGAACCTTCTCTGGACTTCAGTTTGGAGACCAGTTCCCATACTGAAGTCACTCAGACTGACCTAGTTCAGTCACAGTTTCTCAGCCCCGTTTTAAAACTGAACTCTGAGTCTTGTATTTTTATATTGCGAAAAGTACCAACTGGTGTATTCCCCCCCCCCCCATACACCAGTTCAGTCACCTTCCGGGACCCAACAGATGTGCTTGTAATGATGTCAGCAAATACCTACTTTTGAGATAGCATCACTGGAGATGCTCTTAAAATCTACTAGAGATTATAATTTTAATAATGTTAAATGTCATTTTGAATGATATTCACTCTATTAAAATATCTTGAATTTATTTTTTGGATTCGGAATCCTTGAACAATGGAAAAAAAATGAGTGTTTTGACGTATATATTTGGGTTTCTCAATATGATGACAGATAACTTGGAATGTAGAGTATTTGTAATAAAAAAAATAATAAGTTGCGTTTAAAAAAATATTTATTAAAATTTGGAATATTTTTAATAAAATGCTGATAATTTGAAGTTTAAAAATATATTTATCAAAATTCAGAATAATTTTTATATATCCTTTCAATAAAAAAAACCCTATTTAGTTGAATTTGTGATATACTAAAAGATAATAACAATCTTTTAAAGTTAAGCTTTACCTCCTCCAATTATCCTTTAATCATTTGTCAACTTTAGGTACCAATCAAATATGAACAGTAGTAATAAATAATATACATCATCAAATTCATCATAACTATGTTATAATAATAAATAAACCGGACTCTCCCACGCACGCGCTACTCGCGTCGGTGGAAATATTTGGAACATAGCATCTCGATTTCGACAGCAAATTACAACCCACATATCGAAGACCTATAAAATAAATAATATATATTGCCAAAGACACTCCAAAATGTTTTCCATTATCTTTTCAAAGTTCGAGGCTAAATCGTCCTTTAGAAATTTGGGTGGAACGAAGAAATGGATTTGGCCCAATCTTCAATTAATTATTTAAAAAAATGGGGATCAATTGAATTTTTGGATTAATCGTTTTCTAAGTCCTGAGCCTCGTAACAATTATGACCCTATTTAAAGTAGTTCGTTATGTGCGTGATTAATTTAGTATTTACTTACTAATTCAAACTACTTATTATTTTATTATGCATCCGAATCTCAATGTTTCCCCGGTTCATATCGATTTGGTAAATCTTGTATATTTTGGAAGAATGTGGATTTATTAACTTCTCCATTGCTTTTGGTTAATAGCTTTTATACAATCATCATTATCAATTTATGGAGGATTTGCGGTACAATGTTTTGCCATTCTTAACATCAGAATGATCAAATATCAACAAATTCAGAATAACTTTTTATTAAAGCTAAATTAATAATTTATCTTTTTGGAATAAAAAAGTACAACTCCTATATATAGTATGTAAAAGAATTTGGATCAGGGCTATGCACCGTGCCCTACTAAAACGGCAAATGAAAATAATTAATTAGTACTAATTTAGATTGTAACCGGAAACTGGTTTTCACTTTTTTTAGATACACTAACTGGTGACATGTGAATAGAGAGGATACTTTGCAACAAGTATATTGTTTATGCTGTAAAAAAAAGTAGAGTAGTATATCGTCTGTTTTTCTTTTTTCTTTTCAAAACCATCGAAATATCCAATTGAACAATTGGCAACAATTAGATGAGATCGTATGTTCCAACTCTCTATTGTCATCTACGTTCCACTACTAATTTTATTCTTTTAGTAACATTTACTATTAAAAATTGTAATTTATCAAAGGTAACTACTCTAATTTTGAAACAAACAGTCCCAAATAATCACTTTTTAACCAAAAAAATATAAGTTAAGGATAACAAATAACTACAATTAAATTCTAATCGGAACTAGAAAACACGAGAGAGTTTAACTAGTATTGCCCTTTGCAAACTCATAAATATTTGCATTACAATAAAATTAATTATAATGTATTTTGACATTCCGACGGAAAAATTTCACTCGAAAACATGAGATTTATATTTTTTTTATAGCCACTATTTATATACATGTGGTAATAAGTTGGACACTTGTATTTTGGACAGTAAAACTATGATATTATATTTTAAGTTAGGTACGCGTAGATCAAAATAGGGTCGATCCGGGCTTTTCAGGTTATGTGGACCCTGAATGTGACATGGCTTGCCACATAACCCTCACACGCACATAACCTTCCGACAACACACTCTCCCAGTCCTCCATCGCGAATTTTCTTCAAGTTTAAAGGTGGCGGCGACACAGGGAGGAGCTCGTAGTCAAGGCCCACGACATTAATTGGAGCTGGTGGCAGTGGTGGAGTCATGCTGCAGCTATTTGGGGGATTAGTGTTCGAAGTCGCCGCCACAGCAGCCGTGTCGGTTACTCGGTAGAAGCAGCACCGCTTTCGCCGCTGCCGCCGAGAGATGAAGACGAGGTTGAGGAGGACGTGGGCCAGCTCGGAATCCTTGCCAAATCCAGCATAAATCTGAGCTCGCTGAAGCTGCTGCTCAGGAAACAATTCTCCTTCTTTGCAAAATCTGGAAAATGGTGGGTTTTTTGTTGTGGAAAATGGAAGGTTGGAGGAATTGTTATTAATCTTGTGTTTAATATATTCTCTGGTCTGCTCGATGAAAGTGAGAGAGCGGTGAAATTGGGTAAGAGATTTGCTAAGGCTGCGGCAGATCGAGCCAAGCTGTTGCGGTGATGGCTTTTTTGCCATGGGCCGTCCAGCCAAGAAAGACAAACCTGGAGGCCTGAGGTGATGGCGGAGAGGATGGATCGAGAGAAGATTATGGAGATGGTGGCCGGAGAAACCAACATCAATAATTTCATAAAGATGAAATCTTATTTTAGATTTGTGCAGCAATTGGGAGAGAGAGAGAGATTTTTTTTGGGATCTGGGGGGCGAGATTTTCAGAGAGAGAGATGAGTATCGGCGGTAGTTGCGCGCACCGACTTAGATGTGGTGTCCAACTAATGTTCAAGAATCTGGCGGATCTGGTGGCCAGGAACATGGTGACGGCAAGGGGCTGTGCGTGTAAGGGTTACGTGGCACACCACATCATATTCGGGCTCTACATAACCCACTAACGTGCATTTCACGTGAGAAAAGCCCGTACTAGCATGCCCTATTATTGGCCTATGCGTGTTCGACTTAAATTATAATATTCTTGTTTTACGGCCCGAAATAAAAATATCTTACTTTTGCCACACGCCTATAAATAGTGTCCATACAAAATATTAATCTCGGAAACACATGGCAGTATAGAATTTTTTTTTAATCCAAATAATCGTGAAACATTTCCTCACATCATTAATTGATTTCTTTTGCAGGGCTTCCTTGGTTTAAGTGGAGCAATTCTGGTACAAGTTTACCAAACGTTGTTTCCTGACCAACCAACCACTTTTCTCCTCATTCTTTCACTTACTCCAACTCTCATCTCTCTTCTCCTCATGTTCTTTGTTCAATCTCATCACACAACATCTTCTCACGACGAGAAAACCTACTTAAACGGCTTCTCACTAATTGCAATCATTGTAGCCTCATATGTCATGTTCCTTATCATCCTAGAAAACGCCTTCATCCACTCCCCATGGATGCGCGCTTCCACGCTCTCCGTCCTCTTCCTCCTCCTCGCCTCGCCTCTTCACGTAGCCATCAAAGCAAATGCAAGCAACTCCAACAAACCCTCCTCTTCGAATTCCCCCTTACTAATCAACCCCAAGGAGAAGAGTGAAAATACCAATGAATTTGTGGAACTCCCAGAGCTAAACATCGCGCAGGCCATGGGAACCATGAGCTTCTGGTTGATATTCATCGCCATGGTATGCGGGATGGGGTCAGGGCTAGCAACAATAAACAACATGAGCCAAATTGGGGAGTCGTTAGGCTATACTGAAAACGAAAGGAGCGCGCTGGTATCATTATGGAGCATTTGGAACTTTGTAGGGCGGATCGGGGCAGGATTCATGTCAGACATATGCTTGCACAAGAAAGGGTGGGCGAGGCCGTTGTTCGTGACTCTGACTCTGGCGGTGATGACAGTGGGGCACGTGGTGGTTGGGTGGGGTTTCCCGGGGAACTTGTACGTGGGGTCGACGTTGGTGGGGATTTGCTATGGTTCTCTGTGGTCGTTGATGCCTACCATCACATCTGAGATATTTGGTGTGCGGCATATGGGGACTATATTCAGTACCATCGCAATTGCGAGCCCACTCGGGTCGTACATATTCTCTGTGAGGGTTATTGGGTATATATATGACGGAGAATCGAGTGTCGGGAAATCTTGCTTTGGAACTCACTGTTTCATGGCGTCTTTCTTCGTTATGGCAGTTGTTAGTCTCTTTGGATCGCTCGTGGCGCTGGGTTTAGTTGTAAAGACGAGGGGGATCTATGCCCAGATTGTGCGTATATTGGTTTTAGACATTGCATGATTCTAACTCCACTTGTGTTTAATTGAATATATATGGTTGATATGCGAATTCCAATTAGTTGTCTTTCATTAAATGTTGTCTATAAGATGAATTCTTGTAGTGTATAAAATGTAATAAGTCCAACTTTAAAGTATTTATTTTTCAGTTCACCCCTTTATCAAGCTGTGGATCTATCCCTGGTTGTATCTCCTTCGGGTATGTCCGAGTATCTGTGTACTTATATCTTTGTTTTTATTTAATTTATTTATCCATTAAAAAACATATCTAGGTCATTACACATAAGAAAAAGTATTATTATTATTATTGAGTAAGGGGAGTTACAAATAAATTTTATTTGAAGATTTGTCAGCCGTAACTTGTAATTACGGATGTATGTACCTATATTCGAATGTCATAGTTATTATCCATGATTGAAAATGATATCGACAAGAACATTTCTTGTATTGTATTACATATGCAACTAATCTGATTATTTCGTCGTAACTACTACATGCGTGGTGTACAGACCTGCTATATATATATATATATATATATTCCAATTACACGTACAAAACTCAAACAGAGAAAAATCTGAGTCACGTTTTCCGCGCGTCTCTGTATATATATATACGGTCAACCAATACACACATTTGACTCCATTTGTGTTTCATTGAATGTATATGCGATTTATTGTGTTTCCATGTAGATGTTTAATGGTTTTCTTATTTGTATTTGAATTTCACGATGATTTGAACTCGTTCTATATTATCGGTGGCAGATACAATTTTTTTGGAGACTACTTTTGTTTAGCTAACTAACACACTTAATTGTTTTGTTCTATTCTTAATTATTTCATTCAAGGAAATTAATACTGTCCTTTTTTATTTGCAATTTAAAATAATTTTAATGAAACATGATAATTTTATTAGTGAAATAAATTAAATTAATATGTGCATGAACTCAAACATTTTAGACTTTTATAATGAATGCATAAATTGATTTAACCGGTCTCGTGTCATCTCCTTTCCTTTAAAATCTCTCATGAATTAACATGTTTCTTTTTATACTTACCTTGTGACCAAGTCCAAGCTCAAGATATAGGGTATAATTTATATTTCTTAAAATATCTCATTAATTAAAACCCCAATTATTCCATTAATAATTCCCTTTTAAACATAAGATCTCCATAAACAGTAAGGGAATATTAATCCATCCAGTTCCAAATCTGAACCCAGAAATGTTGAAGAATCAAGAAATGAGTAGCGGTTAGAGATGATGAAGTACCACTCGAATCACGAACTAGCTTTTTTCTAGCTACCCGCAATCCAACTAGCCCGAAAATGTACCTATTAATACGAATACAAAGGTTAGTGAACTGAAATGTATGCAGATATCCATTTCAAAATCAAATAAAACGCACAGGTTGCTATCTACAGTTTCATTGAAGGTTTTGATCTTATTTCTAATTTCTCCTCAAATAATCCCACTTCTCATAGATATTGATATGAGATGTGATCATTAATTACATCGACCTCGGCTCATCAAAATCGCCTAAAAGTTTTTAAAAAATAAAAATGAATCTTTCTACCTCAAATCCAATCCAATTAAGTTTCAGAGGGAATAAGGAAATTAAGAAAAAAAATTAAATCCCATCTTCTCTTTGAGAAAACTCCCTAACTATGAAACTTTAAGAGTATAATGATGTTTGAAATATTTAATCTATGAAAACACCTACTACTACAAACCGTATGAAAAAAAAAATAGCACCAAAACATGAATTACTCCTTCCTTAGTTGACACTAGTAAGGCTAAAACATGCTGCAGCACTCTTGAGCTCATTCTCATCAATCTCCTCAACAAGCTGCCTAGAATCTTTGAACGGCGATTCCAAGCTCAAGCTGCATGCCAATTCAAGATCCAAAACCCACTTCAAAAACATAAAAATCTTGAGGAAAAAAAAAAGGAAATTAGTAGAAAAGAATGATCCTTCACCTTGATTGATCATAGGCTTCTTTGGAGCCAATGTAAGATTGCGTGTCATCGATATTGTCGAAAAAGGGCTGCATCTCGTTGTAATCCTGTGGCGAGGTGGGCGTCTGGTTTTGGTGGACGGAGAGCGGCTGCTGCATCATGAGATGCGCGTGGGTGACGATGGAATTGGGGTTGTTTTCGTTGCTATTGCTGTAAGTTTGCTGGCACATGGAGTTGACGACGTTGTTCATCTCCTTGAAATCCAAGTAGTTGATGTTGTAGTCCCCGTTGTTGCTGCTGTTGGAGTAGGAGACCTGTGGGGGCAGGGCGGTGGTGAAGGCGGCCGCGTTGTAATTGGAGTGAGCGTCGGTGTTCCCGGGTGGGGCCATGCCTAGTTGGAGCTCGGAGATGTAGTCGTCGGTGGTGGGGGAGAGATCTTGTTGTTGTTGTTGTTGTTGTTGTTGTTGTTGTTGTCTGTAATAGGCGAGCTGTTGGAGGACAGCCTGGAGCTCCTCCTCAGCCATCTGGATTTGGTAGGAGAGGTGGCGGATCTCGACCATGCAACCCCAGACAGGGTACTTATCGCGCATGGTGGCGTGGAACTTGATGGACTTCATGGCGATGGCCTTCTGGTTGTGGTCGGGGCCGAGGTCCTTGAGGAGGTTCTGGATGTTCTTGACTCCGAAGAGGCGGTGAACGTTTTGGAACATCTTGGGCTGATCGGCCGGGAAGAAGGGGGCCAGAAGGCATTCCGGGGTGCAACGCCTCCGTTGGTACTTGCAAGCAGCGCAGGCCTGGCCGGTGCCACTCTTTATGGTCATCCTCCAATTCTCATCCGAATCTTCTTCTTCTTCTTCGTCGTCGTCGTCTTCTTGTTGTTGTTGTTGTTGTCTCTGCCTCTGCCCCTGGCATTTGGTTTTTGGTGGCAATGCTGATGTGCACTTAGTTAGTTAGGGGCAGAGGAGAGTGGTAAGACTCAGTAAAAATGAAGGAGCCGAATATGTGGGGATGTTGTATTGACAGTTACTTAGGGACAAGTGGTGTTCTTTCACCATTCTTTCTACTTTTAGAACCCTCCTTTTCGGAGGCGTCGATGGTCTTACTCTTACCACTCTGTTACACTTGCACCATCCATTATCAACATTATTTCTCTTTTTCTTTAATAATAATAATTAGATCTTCTTTCACCCGTAAATGTACCAAAAAATATTCACGTATTACATGTATAATCGGACATGCGCGTATCTATATCTATATCTATATCTGTGTCAATGGAGAAATGCACCAAGTGACTTTGTCATTTTTGTGTTCAATATGTAGTCTGCTACCAATACCATCATATCACACAAACCCCAAATATATGCCAACATTCCCTCCATTGTTATCGGCTACCACAGTCCCGAGTTCTGGACCAAGGTTCAAACAGATAAACTTCATTTTTACAAGTAGAGATGGTTTACATACAGGTAACTAAAAGCGACAATGGCCAACACATGATTATCAAAATTTATGAGCATACTGTGTATGATTCATTTATGCCAAAATTATTGCCATTACCATGACACAAAGTTGGTTTTCCCCATATAAATATAAATACTTCAAATGGGGAAGTTGCTATAACGGCTGCAGGGAAATATTCCAAACGGATGATTGAAGACCTGATCTATACACAAATTTCTCTATGATGGATAACAATTGGAGATGTGAAGCTAAGTACAAGAAAATCCTGTGTACAGTTGCAGCGACGGATAACCAGCTACGAGCTCAACCACAATTTACCAGTCGAGGAGGTCTTATTGCGTCTCAAACCCCGACAGGACTGTATGATATCAAAACTGCAGACCGTGGAGCAACTTGTTCCACGAGCACCTGACTGTAGGCCATCTTTCCCAAATGAGTTGTTAAGACTTTACTCCTTGCTTAGTTGAATTGGTCTCCATTCCCTTCACTGTATATTAGGCGATTCAATGTATAGTACAATTGTGTACCAACTGTGATTTCCGGAGTTCAGCCGTCAAAGTTAGCTCAAAGCCACATGCAGGCATAATTGGGTCACTAATTAGATCCAGAAATCAATACTAACTTCATATCTTCAGAGCATGAGGTAGCACAAGTAAAATTCCACAAGGTACTAGTTCACAGCTTCGTACAAGAGCACTTGCGGTTGTAGATGTCCTCTTTCACACATTGTAAGGACATCATTCCAGCCGCCAATTACCTAGAGACGACATATAAATTAACAAGATGCAAAAGAGAACGAAAAGTATTTAGGAAGAAGTTACAGAATTTTACCTTTACAGTTTTGTCATCGTACATGATCCACTGTTCATGATCGCTACTGTAGGCAAAACAGTGATAGTGCTGCCCATAATAGCACACCTAAAAAGACAGGTGTATACAAACAAAGAGAGAAAAAAGGTTAGGTAAATCAATATCATCACATAAAGACAGACCAAACAAATTTCGGAAGAAGCATTACTCCTGTTACCAACTTGGATAATACAAGTACAGATTAATTAATCACAACTGACCACAACCAGACTAAAAGAAAATGCAGGAAGCTCATGTCCTTGCTGCAAACGAAAAGGATCTCATAGCCAAGAACATGAACCTTACGAATGAGAGGTTAGTTTGGATTAAATAGACTGCTCTTTGGATGATAGAATGGGATCTGAGATGCTCATAGCATACAGAGATAGTTGAAGTAATACAAATAAGAATATAACAAAAAATTGAATGTCAGTTCATGTACAAAGTGTCGTGATTAAGAGAAACTTCGTTTCATCTAATTTGACAACTAAACTAGTTGCAATCACAAGGGAAATTCAAAACCACACATGGTTATGTGAAAAAAAAAATAGAAGATCCGGGCAACAATTTCATTAGTTAATCTTAAATACAGATAGCCTTAATATATTGAGCAAATAAGGCGCCCAAGGAAAGCAAAGAATTTAATTAATGAAATGTGTGAAACAACCATAAACCATGAAGGAAACCTTGACATTAAAGAAAGAGCCTGCTGGATATTGGTCATAATAACCAGGACAAGAATAAGACACATAAAAAGATGGTGTATTTGATTTTGGCATTCCCTGGTTCAGATTTTTGTATACTTCAAACAGAAAAATTAAGCATAATAAAGCACGGTCTCAAAAATCAGCAATCATTCCCTTCAGAATAAATCCAAGGAAATTCTAAGGATTCATAATGCACCATGCTGAGGCCTACAGCCTTTTCAGATATTAAAAGATTTTAGAGAGAGAGAGTATAATATGGTATGCCAATTGACTAGGTTTTCCCCAGTTCAAAGAAAAATAATCCAACCCAAGGTGGTCGGAGAGGGATAGATGGGGGAAACACATTTAAAGTGAGTTACTGATGCGTACCACTGAAACCAAATGACGTTTATGTTTTGGATCAAGACCACGATAAAGGACACTGATATCAATCTCAGTAGATAAGGCTGCTAATGTTCCCATTATATCATCAACACTCTCGCAGGTATTCTGCCAGCCCAAGACTACAGGAAGAAAAAGGTGTAAGAACCGCATTAGACACTATAATGGAGGACAACTGTTTGGACAAGCTGAAGATAGTAATTTAAAAGTAGGCTCTAAATGAAAAGAGTAACCGAAAAACTAAAAAGCACCTGTTGTGAAAACATGTGGAGGGCTGGAGAGTATATGGTGAATATAGTTGAGCTTCCCACAGCCACCAGCCTCAGGATCACAAGCTAATTGGTGATTCATCTCAACCAAATTCAGAAGCTTATCAAAGGAGTTCTCTGGGCACATAACCTTTATGATAAAGTAAACAATTCGTTAACAGTTTTCTGTGAAGTGTTACAGGGTAAAATACATTCTTCTCAAAAACCAATATCACCCAAACACTAGCAGAATAACCATATTTATAGAACACATGCCTTCATTGTTCTAACAGCACTGGCATTGATGTTGTGAAAGAAAGATGTGTATTTCAGACATCTGGACTCCAAGCCACAGTTGTAACAGTCCATTCTCTCAGAAATGTTCATTCCAAAAAGTGAATGTGCAACACAAGAAGCATTAGTACAGTCCCAGGATCCTGTTCCAGCTCCATCTACTGGTTCTACATCAGACGAATGAGGTTCAGGAGTGAATGATCGATGTAGACAATTAAATATTACACCGAGCACTTCTGAAGCATCATTCATTTGACCCTGCAGGGTCACAATATTTTATCTGTAGATTAGATATTTTGATCTCATACTCTAAAGATAGAATTTTGCAATGTATACAGAAACAAACCAGAAAAAGAAAAAAAGTAACAGCCTCAACTGCAGTGGCAACATTTACCTCCTGGAAGAAATTACTATCGGGATACAAGTTGCTTAGAGCAACTCTTAAAGAGGTAGGGGCAACAGGTTCTCTCTGGTTGTCTTTAGATACCATGCTCAGAGCAATGAAGATCTCATACAAAGCACATATAACACAAGGATCGCCAACATGAACATGTTCTGACACTGATCTCCGCATAAATTCATCTCGGAACCGTCTCAAGTGCCACAAAGACTAAGGTATTGAAAAAGAAAACAAATAAATTACAGGCTCAAGGAAGCCAGCAGGTACAAGACTAGACAAAGATGATTTGGTGATATATTCAGCAACCGATGAAAGTACACATACTTGAAATACCAACCTGTATTATGACATTCAGAAAGCAATTATATTCACCAACTTCATTTTTTAGCCCTGTTCCATATGTGTCCGAATTGTTAACATCTGTCACACCTTCACCGCGTGAAACACATGAATCTCTGGTTTCTGGAATCCCCTTATGTGGCAATACCAAGCTATGTGCATGCAATGCATCTGATAACAAAAATTATTGGACAGGAAATGAATGCTAAGAAAGTTACAAAAGATGACGTCATTTTGTTAGTTTTCTGTGTGTAGCAGAAGTTTTAAAAAGTTCGAAAACAGTAACTGGCGATTCTTTAACTACTTCAAGTTCAAATCCAATTTTGTGCACTTCTATTTATGAATTATGTGTCAATGACTGTTAAGAATGAATGAAACCATTCAGGGGGTAATAAAACTAAATCATACTAGTTTAATTAGTCTATTTATCATCTACCAAGATACAATACCCATCCCAGGTGTCCCATAGTTAATGCCAACACTTAAAACAGGTAAATATATCGGGATGAAGATCCTTTCACTTATCAGTTAGCTTTAAATGAGGATCACAACCATCATCAGCAAGAAAGAGAGAGAGAGAGAGAGAGAGGAGACAAACCAAGGCTTTGCCGGACAGCTTTCTTAAGGTCGGCTTGAAACCTTTCTTCATCATCCTCCTCAGCCTGAAGCTGTCTCAATGTTTTTCCTCCATTATCTACAAGATATATTTTGATTAACATTCAACCATGTTATATGAAGTATTCATGTAAAATCCACAAGCTAGATCAGAGAAAAGTTGAGACAATCGTGCTGTATGTTAAATAAGTGTGCATATGCATTGAAGAATTTTGCAGGGAGCTAAGGATCATATCCATAATATTATCCATTTAGCTACAAATTATAAATTTTACTACAACTAAATTTTTATATTTATGAGTTGGGAAACAAATGAATATTACTACAAGATGCACTATTTTATAAAAAATCAGCACATAATTAAACATTATCTGATACTCAGTTATATTAATCATTTTATTGGTTTATCTAAACATATAATGTAGAATTCAGAAACAAAAATATTTAATTTTACTAAAATGTAGCAATGCAAAATATTCATTAATATTAATTAATAGAAAAAACTATCGTAGGAATAAATACACAATCCACACTAACTTATAGCTTCAACAATTTAGCTTGAAATAGTAACTTATACTTCCTCTGTCCCCCATCTTTATGCACTTTTTAGCCATTTTGGTATGCCCACAAAATTATGCATCTTTCCACTTTCGGAAGTAATCCCACACCATATTTGACTTTTATACCCTTTTTTTACATATATTTACAACACTTTTAATAAACTATGTTGACTTTAGTGGTAGTGGAAAATCGGTCCCACAAAAAGGGTATTGGTAAGTGGGAAAGTGTTGTAAATATATGTAAAAGGGTGAGGGTCTAAAAATCATATTGAATATGGGTCACTTCCAAAATAGGAAAGTGTCTAATTTTGTGGGACGTACCAAAATGGAAAAATGTGTGTAAATATGAGGGACAGAGGGAGTATAAGAACATAATTTTATACTATTATAAAGCATATGTTGCTAGCTTCTTTTTAAATTAATTGAAAATGAAACTAGTAACAGAGGGGAGGGGACTAAATTATTCTATTTCTTTTTCATAATACAAGCATACTCTCATCTAATAATGACGAAGAGGATATTTGAATTTCATGTAGTAATGTTTCCTAGCCCAATAGACAGGGGATAACATGTATTTTTAATCCCTAAAGCCTCTTGAACCAACTCTATCTTTATTAGTAGTTGAACATACCGCCATCAACAGGCAAGTTTAGCTCATGCCTAGGCTGAACAGAACCATTATCTTCCTTTTCAGATGTCAGAGGAGAGGATTTTCTGTCACTTGGTTTGTTTAGACCCTTATGCCGTTTACCCCTCTTCCCTGACCGTCGCTCAGAAAATAAAAACCCTTCTTGTGGAATAGCTCCATTTGATAAGCCTGCCAAATGGATTATACAATCAAGTGAACAGGATGTATAACAGAATGGAAAAGACTTAATGCTTGGTAATATCAATAAAGATTGCTACCATTTTGCATCACGGCCCCATCTGCAGAGTCACTTAGCACAGTTTCAGTGAATGCCGCCTCCTGGCGCAAAGGTTCCTAAAGAAAAATTCGTTTTTTTATTTGAAAATATTATTCAGTTCTCTTACTGAAAAAGAAATAACTCTGAGAGCTGGAAAAGAATGATTCTATCCACGGTAGCTACAAAAGAATCCACACGTGAATTTATACAAAGGGATGGTAAGCAACAAACCTTCCTATTTGTCCACTGGTCATTGACATCTTTTTCTCCATCAGTGAACCTAAAATAAGAATCAGATATTGAATTTGGCTTCGCCTTCTCCCCTGCAACTTTTGAGTTTCTTTTATGTTGCTCAGCTAGATGCTTCTGTTTCGCCTCATTTTCTATTCGTCTTTGATATTCCAAGGTTTCTTCAAGCTTTCTTTCCTCAGCTTCAAGTTCAATTTTGCGTTTGTACTCCTCTTCCTGTATCCTTGATGCATCATCAGTTCCATTATCGGCAAGTTCAGAACATGCAACGTCCTCATTGTGACCACTTGAAAGCAATCTGAAGCAAGATAAACATTAGCTCAGAGATATCAACGGCAAGCAGACACAGAAAGTGCTTAGAGAGGAAAAGAAAATCATACATCTCTTCAGATATCTCATTATGTGGCTCTTCCCAATGAATAGCCTGCAGAAGCAATAAGCATTACTCAGAATAACTAAACATTTATTAAGCATCCCATAGTTTGTACTTGAGATTCACACACACACTACAGAACTGAAAAGTAAGAATCATACCTTTGAGTCCTTGTGTTTTCGACCCTCCTTACTCTTCTTTTTATCCTTCGACTTGTCATGTTTTGAATTGTCAACTCCTGTGGTGATGCCTTTCTTGGAATCTAGATCAAGTTCAGCCAAAAATGCCTCTCTAGCAGCATCAGATTTTTCCCTGGCATCTTTCTCTGCTAGATCCTCCAAGCGCGCCTGGAAAGAATAATGGAAATAAGGCTCAAACATCTGGAAAAGCCGCTAAGGAAGATGAAGGTCCTTGTTATAAAGGTGCCTCACAAGGTACTCACCCGCAAAAATGATTTAAGCAGAGGTAATAAGATTGACCGGTAATCATGGGAAGATGCAGGATCAAGCTCAATTTCCAATTTCTGCATCCCGACGAGTACTCGCATGATTTTTGCGTCAAGCTTGCTGATCTGAAACGCTGAGGAATCTGAGATATAGAAGCAAAGAAAATAAACTCTCAAACAAACAACAAAAGTAGATCCGAGATCCAAACCTCAAGAGACCCATGCTCCTTCTGTCTCTGTATTGCAACTTCTATGCAAGAATCCACCTGATGCAGATAGTCTTTTGTTCTCCAATCATCATCTTCACCAGCTTCAAGGTCACAAAGATGTGATCTCACGCCATTGTAAGTCTCCTCAAAACCAAATTGGTTAACATTTAAGGACTCTGCGTCCTTTAGAACATTCTTTATTGCCTGCAATTCAAATTTATTGCTCATATTGGCCATCTCATTTTCATTTTCATTGTCATTGTCATCGAGTTCTTCTAGCCTCTTCCTGAGAACAGAGTCATAACTGCGACGCACAAAATCAGTCACATGTTCTCTCCTCTTTCCCTCTTCCAAACAGAGATCCTCCACGGCCTGCAATGCCTCCTCATAATTTAACTGTTCGAATTTTCTCTCGCATATGCCCTGCAGATGATAAGATTCTTTCTCGAGCAACTGAAGAATTTCAAGACCTTGCTGAGCTTTCTCCTCTTTCGCTTGCGTCCAGGAAGTTAATTGCTCACCACTTGAGGGGCCTCTAAATATCCAGGATAACAATGCATCTGAATCAAGTATTAAACCATTCTCATAGTCGACATGTGATGAAGTTTCCACACTGGAACAATTGACTGCCTCATCACTGGATAGACGAGGGATCTTACAGGGAAGAAAATGCTCGTCAAGGATTAAATATAAAGCATCTTGGCTAAAAATTATCTTCTCCACAAAGTCAACACCATGCATCCCTGTGTTTGAGTTATCTACAGCACTACTTTTATCAGAATATCTACTTAGTCCACATGAATGAGAGATTTCCTGCAAAAATTTCAGGATTTTCTTAAGCTCCGGAGCACCCAGAAAGCAGATGCATAAGGGGGTTTGTTCCAAGTTGGAACTAAGAAGTTGAGAACTACAAGCAAGGCTCTGCAGTTCCTCCACGGCAAAGTGTATAACCTTGCTAAGGTGACTTGAAGCGAGATACTTGTTTCTAATAAGTGACTGGAAAATGACTTGGATTTTCTCTAGAAGCTTTGCACGCTCAGGGTCATCAGATAGAGGCCAGTTTTCATTGAGTAAACTTTCCTTGCTGCTCTGATCTCCATCACAGTCCATCCACTCGACATCCTCAAAGTCCCTGCCATCCTGAGCACAACCATTGAAACTATCACCAGATCTTTTGTTCCTTGGTGATGAATCCCATTCATATTCATTAGAGTAAGTATCAACAAAGCATTCTTTTGAATCATCTATGCCATGCCTAGAGTATGATGCTTCAAAGAAGTCAGGTGCTTGTGAGGTTGATTGTTTCCTATGCATCCTAATAGCTGTGTTCAATTCTAATGGTTTCCAAGAACAGTTTATAAGCATTTCAACCCATTCATTCTCCACCGATTGAGGAAGAATTGACTGCATCTTGGGCAATAAACTGCTCATATGCTCCTCCATGGCATGTTGCATGAACAACCCCACATCAGCAAATTTCTCATTACAGCGACAGCATGACCAGAACTTCCACATTTTGTACGTTTCTCCAAAAGATAAAGCCTCATTAAGCACCTCACTTGGTGAGGCATCCTTCAATGAACTGAAATGTGCCTTTAGTTCAGAAATATTAATTCTAAGTAAATCTTTCTTTGCATCCAAACTCATAGAGTTCCAATATGACCGTACCCAGTCCCTCCTCTCATCAGATGATGCATTTTTCCTTGAATTCCCATGCCTCCTTCTCTCTCCTGCTCTCTGGCCAGTACCTGGACAAGAAGCTACACCCTTGCCATTGTTATTACTACTATCCCCATCATTTCCTAAAGAAGGGGACTCTGATTTCTGCTGCAAAAGCTTGGCAGCTGCCACTCTCACTTCAATTTCCTTCCTCCGTTCCTCAGGTGTCTTGGCAACTTTCTTAATCTCATTTGACCTCTTCGCCGGAACCAATCTAACCTCCATAGGATCCTCAGGCATCCTCCTGATTGGAATCAATCTAAACTTCTCTTCCCCATTGCCCAAATTCTTCATCCAAGTTGAAATGGATGCAATGTTTGATTTCTGAACCAATGCCTTGAGCTCAGTTTGAACGTTGGCAACACGGGCCTCAGGTGTGGAAATCTTCTGCTGATTCTCCTCTTGCAAACTCTCCTTCGCAGGGTCCACGGGGTTTTCAATCGACAAAGCCCTTTCACATTCTTGCACCACCTCCTCATACTCCTTACCCTCGTTCGCCGCTTCATACAACAAATTCGCATAAAAATGGGCGAACTCAATAGAATTGGGGCACAAATTCACGGCCTTCCTGGCACTCTCAATCGCATTCTTCAAATGGCGCTGTTTGGCATTGGGGTCATCAATTATAGAAGCCACCTTGACACAAACAGTCCCCTGAACACGGTGAATCAGTGCGGAGTGCGGAGAATTATCATGCCTCGAGCACAAATCCTTCATCAATCTTAGGGCTTTAGTGTGGTTGCCGCGGCGCAGCGCTGTTAGGGCGCGCTCGCATTCAAGCTTAATCGCGGCGGAGGGGGAAGAAGGGTTTGCATTGGAATTGGTATCTGAATCCGGAGACTCTGACTTTGCAAGTTTTTTGACGGAAGGGTTTGGGGAATTATCTAGGATTAAAGCACCACCGTCGGCATCGTGCGCGACGGCCACCGCAGACGGCGGTGGGGATGGTTTGGAGCGAGGAGCGACGTTTCGCTTCTTATGCCCCATTTCAGATAATCCGATGGCTACTTAATGGCATGCATAAATCCTATGTGTAGCTGTAGCCCCTCAGTTTATAATCGATACATATACCGGCTTTATTATCTAAATTAGAGAGAGGGATACTTACTCAGCAATCGCGGAGCAGACGATCGGAGTTTGAAGCGGATACACACACAGACACATATGTATGTGTGTGTGTATAAGTGGATAGTATAAATCAGTAAATTGAGTATTGGTGTGAGACAGTATGAGAGAGAGAGAGAGACACACACACACCCCTAAGCAGTAGGTGTGGGGGATTTGGGAAATGTGCAGATTTTGGAGTGTAGCTTTTTAGTGTGGTTAGGGAGGTGAGAGAGAGAGAGATGAGAGATTTAACGATTTACAGTATCATTTTTATATGTGGTAAGACAAGGGAAACGAGAGATTTAGGTTGGTAATGTCTGGGGTAATTTCACTTCTATAAATTAATATTCTATAAATTAATAAATTCTCTAAAATAATAAAATCTTCCGATCCCAACTCGGGCCTTTGTAAAAAATCATCAATTTCGATAAGATAATAAGATAATAATTTTTCGAAAAATCCCTTTATATATATTAGGTCCCATTAAAACTCTAAATTAATAATTCATAAATATTATAATTATAAATAATATGGTAATTTGCTAAAATATGAATATAT
>JAYJMF010115910.1:0-17831 GCA_036873715.1 Salvia sclarea
GGAGGAAGAAAGAGTAAAACTCCTTTTTTTAGAGAAGGAGATGGAAAAGAAGGAAAAATTTAAAGGGCAAATGTTCTATTTTCCCTCATTTTCCCATGATAATTTATCCATCAAAGAGAACGGAGCCTAAAAGGAAAAGAAAATGCAAGAGTAGGCTGCAACAAATTTGAAACTTTATTCATAGTGTAACAATGTCTGAAATTTCAAGAAACAGACCTACTTCTGTGAGGTGTTCATCCTATTACAGGCAAATTTCAATGGTAGGGCAGGGTTCGAAAATGCACCACCAACAATTTGGTCGAAGATCCACCTATTTGCTGCCTCGGTGAAGTGTGTCCCATCCCAACTGATCCTTGTCGAGGGATTCTTGCAAGAAACAGTGAGAACAGTCTCTGTCCCATTAATCACCTTCTTGCTCCCACATTTCAGAAATCTATTATAGTTGTATTTCCCTCCATGGCCGCAGCAAGCCACAAATGGATTCCCGAATCCTGCCATTTCTCATTAACCCAAGTGAGACACGAAAAACAGAGATTCCTCGTCAGAAGAAAAGTTAAAAACTTGGTACCTAGTCTCTTTGCTTGGCTGATGAGGGAATACTTCACCGCGTAGACATCCACATACGTGATTGCAGCTGCAGGGAGCTCCTTCTTCAGGTGCAAGACGAGTTTTTTCAGTCTGAGGTTGAAATACTGAGAAACATCGTTGTATGGAGACGAGCAGCCATGTTTATCAATCTGAGCTGCGGTGACCAAGAACCTGTCCATGACATACGGCAAGCAGCCAACTGGTCCAGTATTGTGTATCCAGAATGTTCTCCCCCCTTGGCCGTAAATCAGCTGTTTTACAGCAACATTTGTATCTGTCAACGAGGCTTAGAGCTTATTATTAACCACTTGCATGTGTTACTTTTACCTTGATTACATGGGAGAATTGGCTTAATACATTTGGGACATAAGCCTTGACTTCATCGAGTGTTAAGTTGAGTTTGTAGCCAGCAGTGAGATCGTTCTGGCCTATGTCGAAGGTGTATAAAGCTCGAGAGAAATAATCCTCCTCCGGCAACACGTTCTGAAATAATCCTTTAATGGCAAAATGTAGTTAATTTGTTGTAAAGAAATCAAGTTCTTCTCTCTTCAAAGAAATCTAGACAAGAACATCAATTTTGAATTTTTCAGCACACTTGGGACAGAGATTCCCTTGTTTTAACCTCAAATTTGGAAAGAGATATATTGCAAAAACTTCCAAACAAAAAGATAGTGCTTTATATCAAGTTGTCTTGAAAAATCCTAGACAAAGCATCAATTTTGAATCAAGATTCATTTTTCAGCACACTTGCTCTCTCTCTTATAAAACACTTGTCCCATTTGATAAATATTTACTAGTAGTAAACCATCAAACAAGAAGACGAATGTCCAGTTCATGCAGAGAACAAATGTGTACCATTTTTACGAAATTGTTTTGATCTTGTTATAAAATCCGAAAATTGAAGGTATTGAACATCGAGGGAGATGGGACTATATCCACTCTGCCAAATAGTGGTATTTTGACGCCTGATGGTGGATCCAGCAGTTGCAAAATTACATCCATGGCTGAAATTTGCTCCAATTGAATCCAGAAAAGCACTGAGATAAGGTAATCCCACACTTTCAGCTGCAGCAAAAGAAGACTAATTAATTACCACTTGAGAGAGAGAGAGAGAGAGGGAGAGAAACCTGTGAAATCGATTAGTAGGCGGCCGTCGCAGAAGCGGCCGGCGGGAGAGTGGAAGAATGTGGCTCCGTTGGGAGGAGGCGCTTGGCCGAACGCCGCCGAGAGGCCGCCGGTGTCGGAGTTGGAGTCGCCGAAATTGAAGATGGCGGGAAAGTTGCAGTTGCTGAAGCCGAGTGTGGAGGTTGGCACAACAATTACTGCACTTATTACCAATGTCAAGACATTCAACTCCATTTTTTCAGCAACTCAAGCTACCTTTTTAGGTTTGGTATATTTTTTTGTAAAATTAAATTGGAAAGGTTGTTCTTTGGGTTGCAAGAAGAAGACAGATTGAGATCTTCTTCCTTTTCTTTCAAAGAGGATAAAATAATTTTGTGCACGTGACTGGGGATGACAATGGTTTGGTTTTCGAGGGTATTAGCATTTATCAAATCTTGATGGGTCGGGTTTGGGTAAGTACAAAATGAGTTTGTAGTGGGTATGAGTTTAAAGACTAATACCCGTGACGGGTTTGGGATATTAATTATGGGTACCCGCTACCCGAACCCGTCTATATATAATATAGATTTTATAATTTCATAAAATAATAATATTTCATATTGTGGCTCATTACCTACTGTCAAGTTCAATTTAATCCTAGACTTTTACCTTTTCTCATGCTAGTTAATTAATTTATCTCTAAAAATTGTTAATTATTCATCTTCTTTGATTTTCTCCATCAACTCTTCATTTCTGCAAAGAAAACGCATGCTTATAAGTTTTCATCATCTTAATATTCTCAATTTCTTGGTGAGTTTCAATTCTTCCAAGTATTTTGTTTGAATTAAAAGTGGTAAAATTTATATGTTTTTTATGCTTGTTTTGTTTGCTATATTAAATTTGTTTATGCTCACAAATTCTTTTCGAATGTTTTATAATATTTTCTATTGATATAAATATTATTAGAATAATTTTTATGCTTGAAATTTAGTTTCTAATTAATTATTACTTCGTCTTATTAATATCATATTTAATTCGTAATACTAGGGTTCTTTTAATTGATTGAGTGTATGAAATATTATGATAGTTCATATTTATTTATTTATTGAAATCTACACGGATTTGGGTGAGTAATTAGCGGGTATTACCCAATGGGTTCGGGTCGGATTTGGGAAAAAATGTTATTACCCGTGACGGGTTTGGGACGGGTATGAGTTTGAAAATTTTACACAGATATGGATTTGGGAAATGCTTAATGGATGGGTACCCGAACCATCGTCATTCCTAACGTGTGACTCTATGAAGATGAATTTTTATGCCAATAATAATACTACTAGTATACAAGATGCTATGGCATCAAAAGACAGTTGTTAAATTAGGCAAAGGTTCAAGTCAATATTGAGGTTGTCTTGTACTACTTAATAATATTCCACTGGAAACGTTCCATTTTTTTATTTGAATCGTCCCATTTGAAATATTTCATTATTTAATTAGTAAGAATCTTTGTCGATCATATTACCTTTTAGCAATATTTGTGGCAAAAGAAAATGGGACGTTTTGAACCGTGGGAGGAAATAGTATATTAGAAATTTAGGTGTAAGTGTGTGTGAACGATGAAAAATGTAACTTTGAGAGGAAGATTGGAGTATTCCACCAAATTTAGCATCTCACAAACTCTATAATTGTTCATCTTAATTATGCTAGTATTTCACTTTGGCTACAAATAGGCCAATGTCGCCATTGAATGGGCAAAATTTGGGACTAAAGAATTCCCTCAAAACAAAACTATAATTAAACATGGTGATTCAAAGAAGCCTACCAATAATATCATTTATGCGTTGATTCAAATGAATATCGGAATAACACAAGATTAAGAAAATAAATATCCAAGTTTTCACATTTCTCTAGAAATAGCCCAAGAACTGAAACATCAAGCCATATTTATACTAAAGTTCAAGAAACTCAAAAGCCTTGTAAGAAATGAAACATCAAGCCCTATTTATTACTAAAATTCTGGCTTTGATTGTGTCTCGACCATGAGTGGATCATGTTTTGCTAAGAACATGCTGCAACTTTATCTCCATCACATGGACTAAAAGAAGCATTCAAGATTATTATTATTTGATATTGATTAGGTAGTAAGTTGTAACAAGGCTAGCTGACTTTGAGCCAAGTGAGATGCAAATAGGTGTATTAGCATTTAAACATTATTTAACTTCACTAATAGTACATATTATATGTGCCCGGTCAAACAAGGCATTGTTTTTTATTTTGGGGGATGACTGTGGATGCATCAAAGATTTTGAAAAAAAAAAATAATATAGATTAGGTTGAACAAGGCAAAAAAATGACTTTGACTTTGAGTTAATTAATCACAAAGACGGCAAATTTCAAGTGCATTGATTGATCAAAAGAAAACTTGTGCATAGTCCATTTTTGCAGCTGATCTTGAAATGTTTTTGAGTGTTTTTCCACAACATCAGCAGCATCAAGAATTTGCTACTGATGTTCAGTAACAAAGAAACTACTCATCACATTAATGTTCAACTGCAACAGAGTAGTAACTCAAAACACATGAATGTAACAAGGCGTAGTGCCACCTTCAGCTGCTTCTATTACACGCGGATTCAAGTGAAACCGGAGGATCCGAAAACGAGCCATTCACAATCCAATCGAAGATCCACTTATTAGCCACTTCAGTGAAGTGGATCCCGTCCCAACTGATCCAAGCAGACGGATCCTTGCACGACTTGGCAAGAACAACCTCTGTCCCATTCACAACTGCTTTGCTCCCACACCTAGAAAAGCTGCTGTAGTTGTACTCCCCTCCATAGCCACAACAGGCTCGGAATGGATCCTCGAATCCTGTCCATTTTTCATTGCACAAACGAGCTTTAACATCAGTAGATAAAACCTCAAATAAGAGCATCATAACTTAGAACTAGTCAAGAAAAGGAGAAACTCACCTAGTTCCTTTGCTTGGCCTATGAGAGCATACTTGGCTGAGTACATATCAACATATGTGATTGCAGCAAGAGGGAGCTCCTTCCTCAGCTGCACCACGGCTTCGTGTAGTAAAACGTTGAAATACTGTGAAACCTCATTGTATGGGATTAAGCAGCCATATGTATCAACCTCTGGTGTAGTAGCAGCTAGAGCATCCATCACATATGTCAAACAACCTAATGGTGCTGTGTTGTGTATCCAGAAAGATCTTCCTCCTAAACTGTATATTTTCTGCTCGAAAACAATAATTTGAGATGCTAGGAAACCTTAGCTTTTCGAAAAGAAGTAAGTAAAGAAAGAATGTTCATATACCTTAATCACAGAGGAAAACTGTCCTATCATATCAGGAACTTGTGGCTTGATTTGTTCTAGGGTGAAGTTGAGATCCATGCCTGCAGTGATGTCGTTCTGGCCTATGTCGAACGTGTACAACGCCCGGGCGAAGTAGTCCTTCTCCGGAAGCAAGTCGAGAGACATCCCTTGATGGTAATGAATTCTAAAATGAGGCAGACAGAGACATATTTGAGCATTCTATAGATGAAATATTGCAAGAATAGGCACCTTTCTCTCGAACAGTTTGTGATCTTGTAAGGAAACCAGAGTACTCGAGTTGCTGCACGTCGAGGGAGATGGGGCTGTAGCCTCCCTTGGAAAGGGATAAGTTCTGAGGCCTAATGGTTGATGCATAAGTGGCAAAGTTAGCTCCATGGCTGAAGTTTGAGCCAACAGAATCAAGAAAAGCACTGAGATAAGGCAGTCCCAAAGTCTCAGCTGTAACAAAAGCAAAACCATAAATTTGAAGAAACAAGAAAAGAAAAGAAAAGAAAAGGGATAGTAACAGTAACATACCGATGAAATCAATTAGTAGACGGCCGTCGCTGTAACGGCCAGCAGGGGAGTGGAAGAATGTTTGGCCATAGGGAGGAGGAAGTTGGGCGAATGCTGCAGAGAAGCCGCCGGTGTCTGAATTCGAGTCGCCAAAGTTGAAAATGGCTGGGAAGTTGCAGCTGTTTGAGCCAACAACTGAACTTGCCAGAACAACTATCTTAACTATTACCAGGAAACGCAGAGCATAAATCTTCAACTCCATCAAATCTGATCTGCAATGTTTGAAGAACCTGGATCTACATTCCTCATGATAAACGAAATACGGTTACACTTTCTTTATTTTATTATATCTATAATTTATGAAGCAAATGTACAAATAATAGTAGTACTAAATAATTTATGATAAACTTAAGCAAAATAGCAATTAAATGTTATCTTAGTATTGGCCCATAAAAAGGCACACAGTTTTAATTACAATTAGGGTTTGGCATGTTTTATTTATGGTCAAACGTACAATTTTAAGTATTTCTTCGATGAGACGTCCCCTGCCCCTGGGACGTATTTTTTTCACGTATTTGTGCGCTTCAAACTGGCCGAAATAGACAGCTGACCAACTTTATGATTGACTAATCTTCTTTTGAGATAGTACTATTTTAATTAATAACAGGTGCTTACTGTTTTGCTGCACATCTACTATGATTTTGAGTTAAATTGATTTAATCAAAATGAAGTCCATTTTCGGCTGCTCTGTGATTCTTGGGTCATCTGCACAAGATAGATTGGATAGGGTTTTGCTGCTTCACTATGTCAAGAGAAGTTTGTCATTTACTGAACATAATTAAGAATAAGATGAGTGGAAGTGTCCTGCTGTAGTTGTATTTCCCCAGCACACTTGGAATGGATCCTCGAATGCTGCAATTTTCATTACACAAACGAGCATAGTGAGAGCATGCTTTTTAGTACTACTAATCAAGGAATAAGAAAGCTTACCTAGTTTCTTTGCTTGGCTGATGAGAGCATACTTGACTGAGTAGATATCAACATATGTGATTGCATCCAGAATGTTCTTCCTCCTAAACTGTATATTCAAATAACATTCACTTATGTTAAGCTACTCAGGAAAAAGAATAGTTAATACCTTAACATCAGGAACTTGTGCCTTGACTTCCTCTGTGCTCAAGTTGAGATCATAACCGGCAGTGAGATCATTCTGGCCTGTGTCGAATGTGAAGTACTCCTTCTCCGGCAGCAAGTCGCGAAACCCTTCAAAGTAATGAGGCAAGTAACCAGACAATCATACATGAAACTGAACTTGCAAAATTAGGCACCTTTCTCTCTAACAACTTGTGATTTTGTCACGAAATCCGAGTACTCAACTTTCTGCACGTCAAGGGAGATCGGACTGTACCCTCCACTGAAAAGCGACAAGTTTTGGGGCCTTATGGTTGCAGTAGCAGTAGCAAAATTAGCTCCATGGCTGAGGTTTGAGCCAAGAGAATCAAGAAACGCACTAAGATATGGCAATCCTAGGCTCTCAGCTGTAACAAAAGCAACACTAGATATTAGTAGTTAACATAAACATATAATTTCAAGAATCAAGAAAATAAATACTTAGTAGCGGCAGAAAGACTTGCATACCCATAAAGTCTATGATGAGACGGCCGTTGCTGTTGCGACCAGCCGGGGCGTGGAAGAATGTTTCTCCATAGGGAGGAGGAGCTTGGCCAAATGCAGCAGAGAAACCACCCGTGTCGGAATTCGAGTCACCGAAGTTGAAGATGGCTGGAAATTTGCAGCTGACTGAGCCATGAACAGAGCTTGGCTTTAGTATCTGAGCTATGAGCAGGTAATGCAGTGTGAAAACCTTAAACTCCATGAAACCGGAGGTAGTTTATGATGAGATTTTTGGCATGTCTGAAGCTGAATTGTTGGATTTATAGAAGTAGATAAGACTTGTCAGTGTTAAGGTTGTCTCGTTGTGAGTATGATTACATGTCAAAATGTGAGAAATTGGAAATAGACTGATACACATCTCATCATATTTGACTAGTTTCTTGCTGACATGCGTAGCCAGTTTGAGCACGGAAGAAGATAAATGTTCACCATCGAACATATATATTGAACTACCAATTTTCCAAATGAAATTCATCGACTCTTCCAATTCATTGAATCGAATGTAGAAAATGGTAGCAGCCATGTTTACATACAATGTCATCTAAAATGGCCCCTTAATTCCAACAAGAAACTGGGTTTTCACCATTACAAAGTTCAAACTGATGCCTCACAGAAATAACAAGTAAAGATGAAGATGAAGATGAAGATGAAGAAGCATAACAGCACGGTTTTCAACTATTTTTAGCATCGGAGATCTAAGGAAACGCAAACAACAGTCCCTGTTAAAAGTAAGAATCATCAAATGTAAGTAACAATGTGAGAGTTGAAACATAGGTTTAAGACAGGGCAGAGTGTAAACAAACAAATATATTCCGAGGTAAAAACACAGAATAGACCAAAAACCAGGGCAGGGTTTATGCATTACAATGTCCCTATTTGGAGAAGATGAAAATTCGATCCCACTACAAAAAGAAAAGATAAGAGAAAAAGGGGAAATGAGAATTTTACACATCATCAAGATGCAACAACAATTAATGCAAGAGTTGTATGTTGTCAGAATTTAGTAATTCCAGCTCCATTCCTCACAGCAAAAATCATGAAATGATGAATAGGGGTGCCAATGTATTATTGCATCTAACTAGTCAGAGAACAAGCAAAGACGACCGGAGGAATTGAGTCCTGGGAGAATCTGGTCCGGGAATTCACCACCTTGACCCTGACCTGCCAAATAACACGAGCACAATGATCAATCATGTGTGATATGTTACCAGAATGATATTATAGGGGAAGTTCTATGCTATCTCACGGGTTTCCCCCTACCACGGTGATCATCTGAAACATGTGGCACATATGAGTTCATACTACACCAAAAGTGAAACAAAATTGCAAGATAATGTGTCAGAAGATATTTATTGTGACTGTTTAATCCAGGGGGTAGCATAGAATTTCTCAATTACTATGGAGAGAAGTTATATTGTGTGGACTACTGGCATTATCGACTTACCAGTACAAATCCCCAGGCAATCAACCCAGCAATTATACAACAAATAATATGTATATTATAAAAGTTAGAATACCAAAGCGAAGGATAGCAAAACAAGGCAAAGCAAAGCAGGTCAAGGAAAAATCCTTCATCCAAGGAACATTTCGAACCAAAAGGCAACAGATTCAACTGATTTTTAAATAACACCACTTCTCTTACTCAATGATTGCAAATAGCTAGATAATAAAAGTCTATATCTGAAACAGTTTCATCAATCAACAACAACCAAGGCAAAGTTTCAAGAAGCTTTAAGGTTTATTGTAGTCAGAGCAGTCCCACTTAAATCGCAAGTGCAGAATAAAATACTTCCTCCGTCCCGACCTACTTGAGGTGTATTCCTCTTTGGGCCGTCCCAACCTACTTGAGTCGTTTCCTTTTCAGGATAACTTTATCACACACAACTTTAAATAATATATATTCTTATCACCACTTTACACTATTTTTCAACTCTCCTAAAAACCTGTGCCCAAAAGTAATGCCTCAAGTAGCTTGGGACGGAGGGAGTATGAAATACAGAAAAATATAAAGCTGGCAGTACCTGTCAACATCTCTGCTGCCAGAAAATCCTCTGCCACCACTTCCTTGAAAATATCTTCTGTCCTCACTGGGTCTCGCCCATGAATTCACAGAGCCACGTGACCGAGGCCTCTCATTGCTGGGCTCTTGATATGCTCCATCTGTGAAAGAAGATCTCTGAGAATAGGACGATCTGGTGTCTTCATAGGCTCCCTGCCTAGAACGGGGTCTTTCATGAAACCCAGCTTGAGGATCTTCATATGCCCCAGGTCGAGAAGGAGGCCGATCAGCAAAGCCAGCTCTCGAATCCTCATATGCACCTGGACGAGATGGAGGTCTCTCTTGATAGCCTGTTCTAGGTTCCTCATATTGTCCAGGCGCAGAAGGAGGTCTGTCCTGAAAACCGGATCTACCCTCATATACTCCGGTTCGAGAAGGAGGTCTATCATTAAAGCCAGCACCCCGGACAGCTCCAGGGCTTTGCCTCTCAAAATTTCTCTGACTATAGCGAACTTTGTCATCCAACTGAGAGACCAGAAGCTCTAAATCCTGCTCCTTTTTATGTATTAGATCTTGCACACCGGCTTGTTCCTCACCGGATTTCTGCAGTAATTCCTTTTTCAGTTGTTCAATTTCTTCCTTTATATTCTTCTCTTCTTCCGTCTCAGGCCTGAAAAATGCCATCAATTCAGCTAAATTAAAAGTATCTTGCACCTAAAGCTACTAAAGGTAAAATGATAACACAGATTTTGCCAATCTAGATAAAAACCAATTCCTCCAATCTACTACTATCTTAAGAGAATGAATTAAAAGTTACTAGAAACAATTTTCAACTATAAAAGTTAATAGTACACTACCAACACCTTCTCCCATATCACAGATAAAACAGTAAAAGTACCACATCAGAATATGCCTAGTAATGTTGCCAATCAGAACATGATGCAAGAGTTTAAAAAGCAATGTGACACTCTGCATTCATCTGAACTGAATTATGCGTAAATTAAGAAATAACTTGGTGTCTTGGTCTAAACTAAATGTTGAACTTTTCTAGGTCTATTCTTTGCAACTAAATCCATATTTCGATCTGACACTCTGAAACACTTCCCAGTCTTGCGTTACCTTGAACCATAAAATTAAATGCTTACGACATAATAGTTGCAAAAGAGACCTGTAGACCTTTGCACCTATAGCCCATAACTTCCATCCTTAGTCCCAATGCACCACTAGCTCACATCTCTGCCTTTATAAATCAATCAAATTGGATTGATATTGAATACTCTCACTGGTTATGGATTTACTCAATGAATTTCAAGATTTATGTATAATTAAGTGTTTACAGATATATAAACTACCAAAAGTTCATTTTTCATCATAAAGACATTTCCCAAGCATCTACATTTTTTTAGCTGTGTTTCTCATTCCATTCAGATATAGCTTCATTTAATATTTCACATTACCACAATTACAATTAATAACTAAATCCATATATGACAACTTCTAAACAGCTTAAAGATACTCCCAACAGGCTGCATCATCGCAATAGCTTTACATGCATATTAATTTCCTTCTATCTTTTACTGAAGTCCAAATTCTAAGTAATATACACCAATTTAGTTTCAAGTTTCAAGTTTCAACATTTATTCTGAGAATTTTCCTACTTGTCACTAACAGACCAATTGAACAGTCCGTGAAAAATATCAATATACGTGTCAATTCATGTTTGATCTGAAACAACAGAGACTATATTATCCTACCAATATTCTCTCTCTTCATCAAAAATCCCAATATTTTCCCAAACAAAACCTTATCTATAAAATTCAAGAACTTAAAAACCTCAACAATTTTCCATGCACAACATCACAGCAATAGAAATTACACGTTCTCAAAAATAAAATGTCAGTAACAAAATGCATTGCACAATGACTGAGTACCTGTCCACTCGTCGATCCAACTTAAGATCAATCTTCTTCCAGTCGAGGCCCTTCTCCTCCAACAGAACTTCTCTAGGTTTGGCATCCCCAAATGGATTTACTTTCGGTTTCTGCCTCACCATTTCACCAGCTCCTGCCAATGCAGGAGGGGCCTCCGACCTGCTCGACTGTGGAGTCTCTGGCCTACTCGAGTGTGAACTTGTGGGCCTACTCCCACCACTAACTGAGTGTTTCTTTTCTGCAACCTCCAAGTCCAGCTTCTTCCAATCCAAGCCTTTCTCCGCCAGCACTTCCTCCCTCGGCCTCGCCGCCCCAAACGGATTCGGCTTGGCAACCTTGGCCGCATCTGTACCCTCAATCTTCGGAGAATTCAAACTCAGGCTGGGATTTTGCTCACTCCGACTCCAGCGATCTCCCTCAGGCTTAGAGAATCCAGACCCAAAGCTCTCATTACGGGTCCAACGATCAGTCTCGGGCCTGGAGAAGCCCGACCCAAAGCTCGAAGATCTAGCCTGCGGCTGTGGCTGCGAAACGGGCTTCTTCATAGAAGCCCAGTTGTCCACTTCATCGGCACGCGAGGCACCGCCGCTTCCCCCAAGTGAACTGTACTTACCCGCAGTCCGGGGTACAGGCGAATCGTGATCGGGTAGGGTTTGTTTCTTCATCGACGCCCAATTATCGACCTCATCAGCTCGCGAGGGTTGATCGAACTCCGAAACCCTAGATTGCTGCGACGGCCCCCTCCGCCCATCATCCTCGAAACCATAAGATCTCCGGCCCTCATACTCCCGCCGGCCCGAATTAGGCCCGCCGGATCCCGCCCGCGACCCGTAATTGGAGAAACCGCCGCCCAGTCTCCCGTACTGCATTTCCTCCGCCGACCGCTCCTTCGGCCCCGTGGGGAGGCGGAGCATTTCCTCCGGCGTCAGTCCGCGGCCTTGAGATGGCATAACCCTGAATTCCTGTAGGGTCATCTTGGTCTTCTTCTTCTGCTTGGCGGTGCTCACGCCTTCCTTGAGGCTAGGGAAGCTCGCCGCGGGCGCCGCCGCAGCGGCGGCGGCGGCCTTCTCCTCGGCCTCCCGCTGCTCCGCCTCCTCCCGCTCGGCCTCGGCTGCCCAGGCGCCGATTCCCCATGGCGATTTCGACATTTCTCCAAAGATCTCTCGCAATTAAATGTGAATGTTATTTATTTCCTTTTTTTCTCGTTCCCCCAAAAATCTGCGAGTTTAAATATAGAAAGAGGAGATATAAAAACTTGGATTAAATCTTCTCGTGTAGCCGGGTCTCCAATTGGGGCTCCGACTCTGGATCCGGTCTGAATCACAACCAAAATTCCATGGAAATTTCAGAAAATATTTTTAAGAAAAAGCTTATAAATATATATTAGGGGTTAAAAAGGAACGATGCACGCCGCTCCAACGCGAGAATGCGGAGGCGCGTGGGGACACGCTCCAACGTGGGAATTGGTGGGCCAGTTTTTTGGTAGGGCTCTGGACGTAGTAGACATGAGGGTGCCCCACATGAATCTGGTGACGTGAACGGATCTCATTGGTTATAATCTTCAACTGTGAGCGTGGAAATATCATAAAATACCTAGGCCACGTTGACCGCCAATCGGCTTGTAGTATTATTATTTTTTTTTTAATTTAATTGGTTTTTTAGTGTCACCAATTTCCGGCAAAAATAAAAATCTGGTTTTAAGACGAACTTATCAACAACAATATCATTTTATTAGATTCGTTTTGATGAAAAATAGCTTGCTGTTTTTATTGGGAAAATTTTGAAATTAGCACTCTTATCGATATGCTTTAATGAGAAAAAAAAATTACTCCTTCCATCCATCAAAAATATATTTCAATTTTGTTTTCGGGGTATCCACAAAAAATATACGATCACTTTTCATTTATAATAGTAGAATTCACACAACTCTCAATATCACCCACATAATATAGAGTTACTTTTTCTCCACTTATACACTACCAACTTTTTTATTAAAATTCGTATCATCCAATATGAGGCATATTTTTAGCGGATGGAGAAAGTATTTAATATTGAAGTTTTTGTGTGGTCATTGTGCCGACTAAAATTGGTGATTTTCCAAAATACACCTAAAAAAAAAGCTCTGGACGTGTCCAATTCATGATAAATTCTTGATTAAGACTATAGAAACTTCAACATCATATAAACTTGCAAATATTGTGATGGTGAATTTCAACTAATATTTTCCTGAGATATAAAAATTGTAAAATGTTTGTGACAGGGACAACTTTTCTTATCTTTTCCACTTTTGCAGAAACAAAAACACATTTCCTTGGAGACTGGCCCAATCCCAATATGGTGGAAATGAGTAACGGTTTTGAATAAAAAATACATCTCTCTTGGTTGTGAAATAATTAATCAAACTTATTAAACATGCATGTGATGTAGTGTATATCGATAAGAAATATTTCAAGGCTAGGCATATGTGGCGTCACAATCTTACCTAATCCAATTTTGTGGGGGTCACTGTTACAAAAAGTTGCTAGCAATGGATGTCTATGGCGAGCGACTTGAACAATGTATGCAAATTTATGGCCACCAAATTAGAGATTCATCTCAAAACCTCCTCCCCCAATTACATACCTAATCTCTGCTTGATCTTGAGGAATATGATTCCACCATTCTTATCTGCCTCTACATATTGAAAACACCTCTATGTCTCCTCTCAGTCTCACTAAGATAGGATTTGGTGGAACCGTTCAGAGATGTTTTCACCTAAAAAGTGAAATTTTTGGATTTTTTTTCATAAACTTGCAAATATCAATATTATCGAATAATTTGAAAGAATTTTTAAGATTTTATGAACACCGTGAGAAAGTAGTTCGATAGAGAATAATTTTATTTTAATTTTTAATTATTTTGAACTGAACTAATTTTAATTTGAACATAATATAATATATGAATATAATAAAAATATATAAAAGTACTCACCTTTCAAAAAACATGTACAACATATACCCAATTTTTAAAACCACTACACCACATACACATTCTATTATTATATTTGAACATAAAGTAGTCAAAAAGAAACTCATGTACTTTTATGGAAAATTGAAATCAGTGAGGAATCTCTGCCACTTTTAATTTATTCACGTGTATGTGTAGGTGAGAGAATTTATTGTATTAGAGAGAGAAGAGAAAGATATGTGTAAAAAAAACCTACTTCTTAGTCGATTTGAGAGAGGTCATCGACCGACTGGAGAGAGGTCACCGATCGACTGGAGTGAGGCGCCGGTTGGAGAGAGCAAATAAGTGATTTGAGAGAGGATCCCATTGGTTGGAGAGAGATATTCAACGATTTCAGAGAGGAGTTCACGGTTGGTGAGAAGGGCATACCGATTTGAGAGATGATTGGCCGGTTTGAGAGAGGGTTTAGGCGATTTGAGAGAGGTGAGGGGTGGTTGGAGAGAGGTTCCGATTGTAGAGACGACTGGAGAAGAATAAAACATGATTCTAATCGAATTTTTTTACCGATTGGAATCATATTCACAACCGATTAGAATCATAATTTAACCGATTGGAGACACTATAAATTTAATTTTTAATTAATTTAAATGATAAGTTACCTATAAATGATGTTAATCTTTTAAGGTGTTATTGGAAAGATGAATTCCAATGAGTGACTCTTTATTGTGTGTGAGTGGCGTGAGGAGCAGATGTGAGCCACAAATAGAGCTGTCAATTTCGGTCCGGCTCGCCCAGGGTTTGGACTGGGCTGGGCTGCAAAAATGATGACCCGAAAAAAATTGGGCTTTTTTTGCCCACCCGTTTGGCCTTCCGGGCCAAAAAAGCCCGAAGCCCACGGGCTTTTTCGGCCCGCCCGATTTAATAAATAAAGCTATTTTTTATTTTACTTTTAGTATTATGTAACTAATTATTGTTAATCACTTAATTGTATTTATTTTTTTATTAGGGAAACTTAATTGTATTTGTAAATTTTAAATGTAGGGTTTGTTTTCTTTTCTTCTCTTCAAACAAAACGTAAATGCATATTCAATTGTATTTATAAATTGTAATTGTATTTGACTTTTACGAGATATTGATTTATTTTGCTTTATATTCAATTTTTATTATTTATTAGGGTTGGTTCTACACTCCGACTTCAAGCAAATGCATATATCTATTTATTTTGACCATAACAAATTAAAAAATATAGAAAAATGGGCCGGGTTGGCCCGGCCCGCCCGAAAACCCATAGGGGCTGGGCTCAAAAAATTCAGGCCCGAAAAATTTCGGGCTGGCCCGGCCAGGTCCCGAAAATAGGGTTTGGCCCAATGGGCTCTCTACCGCCTATTTTCAAAATATTAATTATAATATGACTTTGTTGCTTCGTGCCTTTCGTCGAACCATTTTTCAACTATGTGGCTTATGGCTTCTATCATTGATCAAATGGACAGCCGCCGTGCCCACAACAATCGATTGTTGAAAGATTCAGCAAGGTTTGAAGTCAAAAAACTGTAACGGGGCATAGGACATTGCGATCTGGCCTATTTTTGGACACCAACCTCCATCAACTTGCTATATGCACCACCTTCGGGGTTCAATCCCTGTAACATGGTCATTCATTTGTTAAAATCTTCCTTCCTATACGCGTATGCTGCTTTCTTGTACAGCATAGCAGATGGTTTGCCAAACCGGGTGATTTTTTTTAGCAGATGATAGTAGCATAAGCCGTGGGCGGAATTCGGATACACGGATTTCACAACATTCGATGACATGGGCATCAGAGACAATCAACGTCTCGCGATTAGATCCATAAGCACTATGTAGCCGAGATAAGAACCAAGTCCAAGAGACATCGTTCTCGATCGGTCCAACACCATAAGCCAATGGAAAAATCTGTTCATTGTCGTCTTTAGTCACTGATTTGATAATTCGACCTCTACGAGATCTTGATAGATAATGTCGTTGGTAGGTTGTGCTCAATGAATTTGCCATCATAAAGTAGTTGATGTTTCCCCGTAACTCCGAGATACGTATATCGTCGTACCTAACGTAGGCAGTTGATTGAATGCCGCCAATATAAGATGAATTGTCATCCCAATACCCTCCATATCTTACAAAAATGCCTCTCCATCCTGACATCTACAATACCAATAAGATCAAATTAATACACGTATTAATCTTAACATAATTTAGCAAAACTAAATTATAACATGTAGATAAAAATAATCTAAAAATATTAATAACAGTAGCAAATGATTTATATTCGTCTAAATTATAAGCGTAAATTTTCAAAACAGAGTTCTAATCGGTACTTTCCACATTCTAATCGATAATAAACAACATTCTAATCGACATAATTTAACTTTCTAATTGATTAAAAAAATTAATCATTATGATTCTAATCAATAATTGAAACGATTACAATAAGCATATCTAAAAGTAATAATAACAATAGAAAATGATAGATAATCATCTTAACTATAAGCACAATTTTTCAAAACTAGATTATAATCTGTACTTTTGACATTCCAATCGACAATGAACAACATTCTAATCGATTAAAAATTATAAAAAAAACAAATAATTATTATGATTCTAATCAATAATTTAATCAATTATAATTAGCATACCTAAAAGTAATAATAACAATAGAAAATGATAGATAATCATCTAAACTATAAGCACAATTTTTCAAAACTAGATTCTAATCGGTACTTTTGACATTTCAATCGACAATGAACAACATTCTAATCGATTAAAAATTATGAAAAATAAATAATTATTATAATTCTAATCAATAATTTAATCGATTATAATTAACTCATCTAATCTAATAGTAATAATTTCAATACCAAATTATACATATTAATCTAAGCTATAAGCATAAATTTTCAAAACATGATTCTAATCGGTACTTTTGACATTCCAATCGACAGTAAACTACTTTCTAATCGACAGAATTCAACATTTTAATCGGTTAATTATTTTTTTAAAAAAAAGGAATTATTATGATTATAATATCTCCATCCAAAGGTAATAACAATAGCACCAAACGATATGAATTCATCTACACTACATATATATAAACTTTCAAAACTTGATTCTAATCGGTACTTTATAGATTCTAATCGACAACAATGATGATTCTAATCGTGAAAATACAACATTCTAATCGATGAGAAAAAAAAATCTTGATTCTAATCAATTTTTTTAACCGATCGGAATCATCTCCACGTCCGATTAGAATACAAAATTAACCGATTGGAAAGAGTTTAAATTTAATATTTAAATGATAAATTACCTCATATATGAGTGTTTTTTATGAATTTCTTATTTGGACTAAAAGTTACCGCGGATTCCTCCATCTATTATTTCGACGTGAAGTCTCTTGAAGAAGGAAATCTCAGAAGTATTTCAAAGTCTGAGATTCAAACTCGGAATCACATCTCACAACGGCAGCATTTTGAAGAAGGCATCTCTCCAACAGTTCCTTTTTCAGAATCTCCTATAAATAGAGGACTTTCATTTCCTCTGAAGGTTATCGATTCCACGCTTAATCTGAACCTCTGCCAAAATCGCAACTCAGCCAAGAATTATTTTCAATCAAGTGTGAATCGAAGAAGGAAGTCATCAGAGTTTAGTTCTCAGTCTAGCTGAGACATAAAAGCTTCCTTATCTCTAGGCATTTCATTGTTAGTATTCAAAGCCTAGTTTCT
>JAYJMF010116127.1:0-17828 GCA_036873715.1 Salvia sclarea
AAGAGCTCCATGGAAGTCGTATCACTTGTCGGGATGGCAGGCATCGGAAAGACAGCTCTTGCCAAGAAAATCTTCGATGATTTCACTGGGTTCGAGTTTGAGTGCCGCGCATGGGTGACGATAGGGAGGAAGTGGGAACCTCAGAAACTCAGACGAGATATTCTAATTCAACTCGGTGAAGGAAATATGAAGGCTGAGAGATGTCCGATTGTGTTGGATGATGTATGGGATAACGACGTTTGGGATCACTTCAAAAGGTCTTTACCAACATACATTCCTAGAACAATTCTCGTTTTGCTCACTTCAAATTCTAATGAGAAAGTGATGTTTCATTTGCGAAGTCATCCAATCAAGAGTAATAACTTTGAAGAGGAAAACTCACCAATGGAGCATATGATTATTAGACAAAGTAGAAGAAAGAGTTGATTCAAATATAGGGCATGATTCAAATATAGGTCTTGACAATAGGCGCAACATAATATATTATCCTATTGCTATTATCCTAGTTAGTGGCCTTCCATTGAAAAAAATGTTAAGTGGGCTTGGGCCTATTCTCATTTTAGTTAACTTGGATTGGGCTTTAGACAATGGGCATGATTACTCTAATATATTAGGATTTAGGGTGATTCTAAAAGTAGCCGTCATTAACTCACTATAACCTTCATGCATAAGAAATTGTTAAAAAAAATTATCAAATTACAATTTTATCCCTATACGCTATAGCCTCCAATCTAAACTTATACAACTTATATTTCTATTGCCCCATAACCTTCAAGATGGATTTAAATTGTTCACAATTATTCCACAATCCCAAGATGAATTGAAACCCATCGCAAGCGTTGAAGGGGATTATTCACGGAGTGTGCGGATAGCCTTTCGGAGCCTTGCAAATTATTTCTGATTATCGAAAATTAATCACATTCAGTAAAAAAGAGGGATAGAGTTGTAAATTGATAAATAATTTTAATATTTTTTTTAAGTATGGAAACTATAGTGAGCAAAATGGGCACTATGTTTATTATAATTGCCCTGTATATTATCCCATTAGAGATGTGATACGGTCATCGTAGAGGAATATATTATTTTTTAAGATATATTATTCTAGTTAAATGGGCTTAGGCCTACTGTTATTAATTAAGATAATGGGCTGGCTTCCAACTCCAAAGTCTGTAGTTAAGTGGGCTTAATGTCACGTCTCACGTTCTAGGAAAGAGAATGGCGGGCGGTGACTCACGACGCATGCTCGGTTGTACTTTGATGGTTATCATCAACGTTGATTTCGGCCTCCGATGCGTATTGAGAAGGCGGGGATGCATTGAGCATGGACACTTGGCCCGAGCGACTCGGACAACCTGGTAGGGTCAGCCTCGTTCCTGACATTTTGTGGGCCCTAGGTGAAACAAAAAATTCAGGGCCCCTTCAACGACATGTAAAACTTAGATGAGTGATCTTTTCTAGATTTCTATTTTCTAACTTGCGCCTACAACACAATATAGACAATACAACATCATAATAAATGATTTCTTTGAGCATTTTCAGATGCGAAATCATTTATAATTCCGCCGATTAAAGATTTGATACTGTTAAAAAATCGTTCTATTTAATGAAATAGGTTTTATGTGGGTTTCTTTTAATTGAGCCTACAAGTTAAAATAATTCTAAATGAGCAATAAATTCTTTTACTCACATATATAATACATTGTATTGAAAAAATTGGACCCCTAATATTTCTGGGCCCTAGGCAGTTGCATTCCCCACCTAAGCCCAGAACCGGCCCTAGGTAGGGTGTTGATGTCGTTCCCCTGATGAGCCTGGCACGCCGAAACCAGTTGATGTCCCGACGGCCCCAGTGCGGGCAAAACCTCGTAGCGTGACATTAAGCCTACTATCACTCTAGTTAAGTGGGCTTAGGAGTATCACACTGTGTCTCAATTCGAAGAAAAACTGAAAGCCTAACCAATGTAAATGAAGGAGAAGTCAGTTGACGAAATGCACGGAAACTGTTCGATGAAATGCTTGACAGGGATAGTGTTGTCTGGGCCATGATGATGATGATTTGGAAAACAGAATCTATGTGGAAATTTATTTCCCCTTTTAACTCTACCTGAAAATCGCCAACACCAACTTCGCTGTGCACGATGAGGTAATTTTCGATTTCTACTTGTTAAATTTCAATTTTGAGTTGCTAATAAAGATTTAGTTAGCAGCAGTGAAATGGCAGACCACAAACAGAGTAATGGCGGCTTATGCTGCAGAACAAACAATTCACCGTGATTGTCTTTGTTGTTGACGACATTAATATTTTTGTATAGATTAAATCATGTCTAAATTCATTATAACGATTGGATCATGTAAAGATGGATCAGCTATGCTGTTTGTGTTAGTTGTCGCTATAAAAAGATAAATAATTATTTGCAAGTAGACTTGAATAAATTTGATTGTTAAATGCAATAATAAATCCATCTAAATAACGTATTCAATTGGAGTCATGCATACGATTCTGTACACTTCTGAATCTTCTGCTAGATTGAAATTTTTGTTGAATTTTTTTCATCCAAATTGACCCTTTCTCTAACATCTCTCTCTTTCTCTTTACACTTTTTTATGGTCTTATTCTATTGTTAGGCAAAAGGGAGCATAAAAGTAGATTCATATCCTCCAAAACCAAGGGAACTGATGCAGGATATGTTGAAGAACAGTTTCTTTTTATGTCTTAATAAATAGGCTTGTTGATGGCTTAGAAGAGTGTAAAGGGACATCCTTGCTTGTCTCTTCAAAAGTAATCTTATAACATTTCTTTCTATTCTTCATGTTCTAAAATTGTTGCATAATTGTTTCTTTTCTATTCTTCATGCTCTAACAATCTTATTATTTGTTTTGTCATGAAACTACAAGGCTACCTACAGTTCTCTTTTTCGTAACAACTTATATTGGTTGGTACAAATAAGAGTTTATTTTCTTAATTATGTCTTTTAGAAGTGGCAAGGAATTTTTCAAAATTAATTTTATGTATTCTGCTTTGATCGCTTTCAAACAACCATTTATAAACCAATAATACGCCTCGATCGCACGACGTATTGGAATTATCCTAGCTTTATAGAAAAAAATCTAATCCTAAACTATGGGCCTTAATAGCATGCCCATTTTGGTAATAGATAATACCTAAAATAATTAGCAAGAGAAATCAAGTAAAACAAACACTAAAGTAATGCTGGTACGATGGAATGAATTTTTATAAGAATGGAATGACTTTGCGAATGGAATCAGGATGGGAAAAGAATGAACTAAGTAATGTAAGTTCAACATCAAATTGGAGCTATTGCATATACACGATCAACATTAAAGATGAAATTCAAGACAATAACACGTGATAGGATATCAGCCCAAATGCCAGGCCCAAACCACCAAGGTCAGGCCCAGATAGCGGACCTGGCCCAGTAACGATAGCCCAACAAGAAACCTAAAGCTATAAGTATTCTAAGAAGCCCAAATAAAGGTGTGGATAGGTTCGGATCAGGCAAAGATAAACATGAAGAATCATGGTGAGTCTCAAAGTCGAATCCCACTAGGAGAAGACCTCGTGAGGAAATCTAACTCTCCAAGAACTCGGTTCTCCTCATCTATAAATAGAGGCTAGAATTACATAATTCAGCAGACCATTCATACTCTTCTAATATCTCTTGCATACTAGTTAATAAAGCTATTCTTTCTCGCTCCATGCTCGTACATCTATTCCCATAGATCGAACCACGTTAAATCCCTCGTGTCTTACTTGCATTTTATTAATTACCCGACCAAAACGAGATCGATCATTGGCGCCGTATGTGGGAACGTTGGTACAAGTTCCGAAAAGAAATTTCCGCAGGATTTCCAGCAGTGTGCAGTCGTGGGAAAACAGCTGTATCTGGAGTTCCAGAAGTCACCTCGTGACTCATAAGATACCGTTGGAAAGCTCATTCACAGATCTACAACCTGTGTTAGAGGTCTACAGACCAACGGAGATTGTTTGTGGGTCCTAATATCTGTCCAAATTTGTCAGAAGAGTTCTGGAAGTTTGCTGCAAATTTGTCAATGTACATCATCAATCAAGAACAAGCTAGGATGCCATTTCGAGAAAAGATAATTAACTAAATTAATGTTGAAATCGTTGACTATTTAATTTGTTTGATCAACAATTAATTAAATAACCAAAAGGTGAGGCACCAGAGGCACATTGGTCAATTCTATGAGAAACATTCAACTAGCTACTAAATATACCCCCCAAAACTGAAATAAAAACAGAAATATTTCCAGAGGCACATTGGTCCATTCAACTAGCTACTAATTATCATATCACTTCACTCATACCTGTCTCTCTATTCTCATCCTCGTATCTTCATTCTTTCGCAGCACCCCTTCGCGTCCACCATTTAATTCCTGAAACAAAAAATAAATTCAAATAACTTCTTTTCATTTTGAAATGAGTGAGAACATTTCTTGCATGTGTTGGTGATGTTTGAAGAAAACGATCATCAAAGATTCAAAATCAAACACGCCTAGTATAACGAATTGGACCAATATTATTTCTTTAAAAAATAGAACACTACCTCGACCTTCCATCATCGAATAAGTAGCGGCATCAGGTGTGAATCCCCTTGAATTCATCTCTTCAAGCAATAGAAACGCATCGTGCATCATTTTCCTTTCAAGAAGGCCTCTGGCAAGAACATTGTACGTCATACTATCTGGCAAACAACCTTTGTTTACCATTTGCATGAACAAATACTTAGCCTTCTCTATCTCCTCTTCTTTGCAGAGAGCACCAATGATAATAGTGTATGTTATCACGTTGGGTATGATGCTTTTAGCTTCCATCATATGCAACATGGAAAGTGCATCGGACGTACGATGAGCACTACACAATCCCTCTACGAGAGTACTATATGTCACAACGTCGGGATTGATGCCTTGAACTTCCATTTTACGCACAAGGGAAAGTGCATCTTCAATACACAGAAAACTACACAATCCCTTGACGAGAATATTATATGTTACTGCGTTAGGAATTGCGCCTTTAGCTTCCATCGTTTGGAACAAGGAAAATGCATCAATAATACGACGAGCATAACATAATTCCTTAATGAGAATATTGTATGTTACCACGTCGGGAGTGATGCATTCAGCTTCCATCATACGCAACATGGAAATTGCATCTGCACTACGATGCGCCAGGCAAAACCCATGCACCAAGGTATTATAAGTCTTGATATTAGGCTTGATCCCAAATTTCAGTGCCAATTCAAAAACGCGGGTGGCTTCATCCATTTTTCCTTGCATACAATACCCATTGATCAAAGCAGTGTATGCAACAATGTTGGGCCTAACATACTTTTCCTTCATCATCTTTAAAATATGCTCAGCTGCTTCCGCCCTTCCATCCTTGCATAAACCATCGACTAAAATACTACAAGTAAACACATCTGGATAGACCTTACTCTCCAACATTTTGTTAAGCATGTCTTCGGCCTCGTACCATCTCTTGGAATTGCATAACCCCTGAATCACTGAACTATATATCATAGTATCGGGGGAAAAGCCCTTTTCACCCATAGCAGTGATTAGTTGGATAGCTTCATCAACCATCCCACCTTTGCATAGACTATCAACGACAGGGACGAAAACATAAACATAAGGTTTGCGCCATCCTTTTCCCAATACGCTGAAAATGTCAGGTTCGCAAAACTTACTAATCAGATTAAGACAATAATCAGCATCAGGTTTGCACAGTGGCTCAGCCAACATCCTCTTCAACAGTTGTGCCGCCTCTACGCTCTTTCCAACCCCCAAAAGCCCGTTGACGAGTGTGTTAAAGGTTACAACCGTAGGCTTGTACCCGCGCTTGAAGAAGCTGCCTAAAATCGCGAAACCAAAATCTGCTCTTTTCAGATGGCAAAAGCAATCGATAGCAATAGTCAAGCTGTAGTGATTTAGCGGAGGAGAATCCATTTGAAGCATTTGGTCGAACAGATGGAGGGCAACCGAGTATTGCTTCATCTTCACCGCAGCACTCAACAATTTGCTGAAATCAGTGGCAGATGGGCGCGGCCGCATTCCCACCATTCTGTGAAATCGAGCGACGGCATTGCGAGGGTCAGGCATAGATTTTCCGGAATCGAATTTGGGTGTGGTTGAAAGGTGTCTGATTTGGTGGCAGACATTATGTAAATTGAACGAAATGGCAAAAGAGGAGGATTTGAATGAGGAATTGGAGACAATTCTTCGCAAAGCCATGGCAGCTCAGTGATTTGGGTTTTGCAGTGGAAGGATTTCGGATGATTAGGTAGAAAATGGAAAATATTAGATAGAAAATGGAAAATATTAGAGAGAAACACAAAATTGTGAGGAAAAGGAAAAGGAAATAGGTATTAATAGAAGAAGGGAATTGAACCCTAACACTAACACTATCCCCATTCATGAAATTTTGATGATCCTTGAGCTAGAAGACAAACAACATAACAAAAAAAGAAAAAGAAGGAAGAAATTAGAGGATGAATTTTTTTAGGTTGACCAATCTTAAATTGTGAAAAAACTATTCCACAAATTATTGACACATGCTAATTTCTTTACTTTTTGAATATTTAGAGCTAAAGTTAAAGACTAAAAAATAACCTTTTGAATTGTATTGGTGTTATAAATGGACTGCAAAAAATCTATAAAAAAAAATAAGTTGAAAATTGTGTACGTGATATAAAGAGAAATGAATATTTTATTTAAAATTTGGATTGGTTTAGATCATTGATGGGAGTAGTGAGTCTATGATATTTTAAACCCATCCTACTGATATACTCTCTATTCATCGCATTTTTAATTTTAATTCTGTTTTTAATTTTTTTTCTTTCTAGTTTTTAGTTATTTTTTAATTTTAAGTTTTATGTTATAGGATAATTTGAAATTAACTCCTATTAATTAGAATTTACTAATCTGTGTTAGGATTTGTAATCAATTTTTAAGTTTAAAAATGGGATTAGACAAAAACTCTCGTACACCGATGTATATATACATCACCTTGTAATAAAGGGTAATGGGAATAGAAAGGAATATATCTTGAAGTGTGATGTGTATATACACCGATGTATATGAGTCCATCTCGAATGATTATTTTGATTGAATCATTCTATAATAACTAGATTTTTTCCACTGTGTATTAATTGCAAGATAATAGTTATAGTTAAATATAAATAAATAACAATTACCACTAAAACTAGAAGAAGAAAAAAAAATCTAAATATGAAATATGAACTATTATAAATTAAATAATTCTTTTTATGTAATATTAATAATTATGCTAACAAAAACATATGTTACATTAACAAAATAAAAATATTATGAGCATGTTTTAGCGTGTCTATGAAAAGAAAAATAACACATCAAACTTAGTTTAAACGTAAAACAACTAATATACATATACAAGTTTCAAGACGACCAAATATTAAAACAAACTACTCTTATTTATTTTACTATTAAATTCAAGATGATCAAATTTAAATATTAATTATTATTACAATAAAATTGTATTTTATAATTTATTAAAATTATAAAAATCAGAGTGGGATACAGTGGGAAATAAAATATACCGGGACATGAGATCCCATTCACATTATTTAAGAAACTTTCACCTGACCATGCACGGTGTATAATTCTTATATTTTCAGACTGGTGTATAATTTGTCGAATTTCGACTTTATAATATATAGTATGATGAACTTACAAAATATGTCAAAATTTTATTTTTAGACCAAATTATTTCGACAATCAATAAGGTCAAGAGAACCATATAAAATTATAAATAGGAAACTAGGCCAAAAGATTTTCCTTGATTTAGTAAGTACCAATTTTATATAGAGCATTACTTTTTTAATTATATATTGAATGTCATTTAAGGTTTTAGCAAATTTTGATAACCACAGAATTTTAGAAAATTAAGTTCTAAAGATCACCTCAAAAAAAGTTTTAAATGAGATACTTTTGAAAATCTAAATAATAATAACCTATCTCTTTAAAATTCTATCTAATTAACTAAAATTCTAGATTTCAAGAGTTTATTTTATTCTACAATTTTGAAAGTTATAGATAGTGGTTTTCCTATCTCAAATGAACACATGCAAGTAGGGATGCCAATTTACCCGTGGGTACCGGTTACCTCTAGTACACGACTCTAATAGGTGTGGGTTTCAGAGGCATTTGGTATCCACGGGTAGCTTCGTGGTTAAAATTCACTATTCATTTGGTTCGCGGGTACGGCTATGGATAGTAACTATACATACCCGCGAAACCAGCTTACCGGCTAAAATTACTCGGGAACCTTATCTGGCTGGTCCCTCTTAATTAAAAGTTTTTTTTTTTTTTCATTATTTTCCCTTTTCTTTTCTTTTCATTCTATTATTATATTTGATGTTGTCTTTTTAATTTGCTCATTGAATATAAAATTTTGTTTTGTGTCGTTGTTTTTGGAGTTTGCCCATAGGAATTATATAACTTCATGGGAACTTGGATTTGAACTTTGTTTTAATGTTCAAGAATTTAAGTATTAATTTTGTGAATTTGAACCATATGACTTGTGGTGAATTTATAATTTGCATTGAATTTTTATTAATTTACGTTTAATCTATGGCGGGCACCTGCGGGTGACGGGTTCGAATCTATGGCGGGCACCTGCGGGTGGCAGGTTCGTGGGTGACGGACCCCCGGGTAACCAACTAGTGATGGGTTCGCGGGTATCCGACGGGTGATGGGTACCCATAGGTTGCGGGCTTGAGTGGCACAACTATCCATTGCGGGTTCGTGAGTGGGTTGTGGGCACATGCATGGATAGTCACTATAAGCAAGTTATGGAAGAGTTATAAATTGTGATAACATTAATTTTATTATTATTATTATTATTATTATTATATTCAGTATTAATTACATTATTATTAGCTATTTATATTTATTATATTATAATAATTAAAATTATATTTATTATAACAAATACTCCCTCGGTTCCATTTGAATTGGCCTTTTACTTTATGCACATAGATTAAGAAAGTGTTTGTTTTTAGTGATAAAGTACCATCCCATCATTTTGTGTGTTAAATTTTTGTCATTTGGGAAAGAGCCAAATCAAAGGGGATGGAGTGAGTAATTATTACTAACAATCACTAGTATGCCACCCGTGCCTACGCACGGGGTCAAAGCGGATCATATATTTTGTTAGAAGTTTTCCGATATGTCAATGTGTATTTTGTATGAGATTGTATGGAATAACTAATTTAAAAATATATGTATTATGATAACAAATAATAAGAAAAAAGATTGAGTTCATAATCAATTTATATTAAAGAAATAATGGAAAATACAATTTAGTAAGTCTAAAGATTTTGAAAAACTTTCTTGTAGACAACATTCAACGTAGTTGATTTGCTATTGTTATCTTTATCACATACTAAAATCTTTCAAGCCACTCCGACTCCTTACCCTTGAAATGACGACATAAAATTGGCCATGAGAGAAAATTGATTTCTTGAAAAAAAGCCCCACGTGTAATAGAGATTGTCCTTGACAATTAGCATCGCTTCATATTTTGGATCACTTTATAATTAACCATTATCTCACAATAGTTTGTAAAACATTACTTAATGCCATGTTTATTTATCGCAATGACAATGAGGATCACTTCATATTTTGGAAAATATTACTTAATATATGTTAGTTACTCACGTACGCATCTTAGTATATACCAATTCAATAATGTTTCATATTATCTTTGATTTTACTTTTATTTTTTCCCGACTCCTAATCTAGCTTTTGAAATAGAGGTGAACTTATTCATTTCGGGATATATATATATATATATATATACACATCAATCTATTTCAATTTAAATTTATTTATATTTTATTTCCATTATCTTAAAATATAAGTTGATGTATATATATAACGAATGCACATGAGTTTTTACCTTTGAAATATTGTTAGGCTTTAATTTTATTCCCAATCAAACTCAATGTAGTATTCCATAGCACACAGTAAGTCGAGTTCATCTTCCATTTCTATTTTAATTTTGTTAATTTAATTTTACTCATTATATTGTTAATTTTTCATTTTGTTTTTATGCATTAAGGATTCGTTGACTTTTTACTTTCAATTTTTTATTCTTCATTTTTCCCATTTCTTAGTTGCACAAGTTTGAAACCTTTTTCCCATCTCTATGTAAATACGTCTATTATTGATAACTTGAATCCACAAAGTGACAAAACCATACTGCCATAATGATATCCTAAAAATGGAAAATAAGCAAAAAAGTAATAATACGATAAGTTGCATTCTGAATAAAAGATAATTGAACTTCGATACAAACTTAAACCCAAGAAAAAATCCAACTAAAATCAGCACAGTCGTTGATTCCAATCTATTACTCAAAATGCAAAAAAAAAAAAAAAAAAAAAGACCAAAAAAACCAAGCTTTCAATCACTCTTTCTCGATCTTAACAACAACGGTTTTGAGCTTCTTCGAATTGACCGATCAAGAAAATTGATCCTCTATTATTTTTCTTTTAACCGTCTACCTCTAGAATGGTGGCGTTCAACATCATTTTCGTGATATGGAATGTGTTACAAATACGGACCTCATCTAAACATATATAACAAAATTGTTAAAAAAAACTACGTAATTTTAAAATGACCGTTTCAATGAATAAATTAAACAAATAATGATTGTAAATAGAATAAATAGGTCGGAACGAACTGTTAAAAAATTTTGCGCGGCACATTCGAAGAACCATAATGATCGGATACTTCGACTTGTCTTCCCAAAATCTTAATATCTCATCGACTGCCTCAGCCCAAAGCGCGCACTTGATCATTTGTCCCCCGAATTCATTAATAATAAAAATAGATGATCATATTGGAAGTGATTAATAAAACAATTTTTCAGATACATACTACTTTGTCAAAAAATGAGAAAAACCTTAAATACTTATGCTTCATTTTTTTAAATGGACATCCACAAGAATAGGAGTGCGGCCATTTACATTCTTCTCTTGTTACGATCAACGTAATCAACCTTAGCTATGATATCTAAAAAAAAAAGGGGTACTTAGATAAAGTATTACATCCTAATTAGAAAATATTACCACACAACATGCTCTCATTAACTTGTGCGGGACTTGCAAAATTGGAAAATTGGTGGAATACAAAAAAGTACGACGGGAAATTCTCGTCGTGTATCTGGGCAGCACGTGTTTTGGTGGTCGAGACAAACTTGTACACGTTTGATGTAGTCTTGAAATGCATATTGTTGTGTTGTACTTTGATGAATTGAAATGCATATAATTTACCTTCCAGAAAATTGATATCTATCCTCCAATAATCATCAGATTTTATGGAGAGGCATGACACACAAGTTCCGTCGAGGAAGCAATATTCCTGTTGTCGAATGAAGGGATGCTATAAGCCTGGACAACTCTCAGTTTCAAGACCAGATCAGCCTTAGAGTCGCCTATAACGTCGATGTGCTTGATCAAACTGTAAAAAGGGGCCATGGCAATGGATTGTAGCGTGAAAAAAAGGCAATGAAGTGTAACCAAGTGGGAGTGTTGTAGAGATGCAAAATTGTTCCTCACAATTCACATATATATACAACGAATGAGAACCATCAATTAATACATGAATAAATTATAAATGTAAATGTTATCTAATTCACGCCTAATAGACATGAAATTTACATCAATTTTGGGCGGCTACTTTTCTGGAGGCTTTTATTTTATTGATTATTGGAACCCCTTAATCAATAGGAAAGATGTATTATGATTTTGTGGTCATTAATATTGCAACTTTATTGCCTTTAAGTTTTATTCATGGGCCGTAGGTTTTTAGTATGGCTTGCTAATATGTTGCTTGTATGGGCCGTAATTTTGCTTGAAATAAATAATGTACAACAAATAATACGATATCAACATTAATGGCTTTTAAGTAGAATAATTTAAATAACAGCAGAAAAGAAAGTTTCTATATACAGAAAATAAAATGATTTAAATAAACACAGAAAATAAAGTTACTATTTCCGGAATCCGGAAGAGTTATTATATATTATAAGATTTGCTGTATAAAGATATCTTCCAATAAATTAAAATTTGAAATGACAAAATATATATATCGATATAAATGACCTTTCAACCAGTTGATGCCAATGAAATTCAAAACTACGTGAAAGTAAATTTCATAGATAATATATATATATATATATATAAGTAATTACGTCATATTTCATCTCATCCATTGCACATAGTATTATTTTCCAATGTATTCCTATACACACGTGTAAGTACGTATATTTAATGAGGGTGATTCTTCATTCTTGTATATATTTAAACGGTCAACGGGGTAGTAAATTATTTATGGAAGGTCATATGCGTTGGTTGAGGAATTTCGCGCGATGATTTGACCTTTTCTAAACCGCTATTTCTGAAGGACAACGTCATTGCATACATCATTAATTTTTAAAAATACTTCTAAACTCCAATATTTGATCGAATTAAGCATTTCTGAAGTAAGTCTTGTAAATGTTTTTTCATGAAATATGCTTTAATTATTACTGGTAGTTAAGTTACTTCGTTGATTAAGAATGAATTGATTTATCGTCCGGGTATACATATAAGTGGCCAAAAGATTAACCTTGATTTTGCCACAATTATACTCAATCGGCAAAAGTAGCTAGGGTTAAATTGACAAATTTAAAAGAATTAAAAAACTGTAATGTTTGGTTTCTTTGCTATTGAACTATTTTGGTATGTTGTCTGGTACCCAAAAATTGTAATAATACTGAAATGAAAAAAGAAAAATAAAGACGGATATACATGCAATATATCATATATATTATCTCAACATGTGTCTAGAAACCAGAATTAAGGCAAAGGGTAATAAATAAAATTTCCGATATTCAATTCGTGATTTAGTTTATATTTCATCACAAATTAAGTAAGAATACTTGCAATCTATGGTTTACTGCAGTGTTACTATAAAACTCATATTATGCAACAAAAAATATCATATAGAAATCAAAGAAAGTGAGAAAGAGAAGATATATAGTTGAAGAAATTGAGAGATAAAAAGTTCCATTTCATTTTGAGCACCGTATTTTAGCGGCGAAGATGATGAGCTCAAATCAATCATCGTCCATTTTCAAGAAAGCAAATCTTCCCGTCACACTCAAGGTACAAATGTCATCTTTTATTCTTCCTTTTCATTTCCCCTTTTTCAATTTGAATGTGATAATGAAATTATTTTTATATGAAAATATTAGTACGGTTTTTGTCACCAAATACACTTCTCAATATATTGGTTCAGTCCTTCAACGATATTCAGTCACTTTGTTCGATCCTCTTGATAATCAAGTACATAGTACGTTAAAAATGGTTAATTTTACATCAAATGATTTAGAATAACACTCCCAAATTGAAAAACGCAGATGAAATCTTTTTTCCTCCATTGAAACAAACAATCTCTCTTTGTTCATCATCGTCATCAGTGTTTGGATGTTGAGAAAAAGTTGTAAAGAAGACAAGAAAGCATTTATTTAGAAAATATATATTGATATTCTGGTATCTAAAATGAACAAAATAATGGCATTTACATTCATTTAAATGATTTTCACTTTCTGTAACGCATGCTTTCTAATTAAAATCTTAGTCTCTAATTCATACTCACTATAGTATGATACGGAAACAAATCTTCACATATATAGTTCTTTTCTGATCTTTTTTCCCTCTTTTCTTCACATTTTTTGGGGCACTGCTGATCACTTTAATTTTATATTCTTTCCTTATCTTCCCATATCAAAATGTGGTGGGTGGTTGAGTTCCATTTGGTCATTTTGATGAATATTGGTACGTGGCTGCATATTTTTGAGATAAAAGCATGCAATTAATGAAGGGCCAAATTTAGAAAAAATACATATTCCTGGATCTGTATATTTTGGTGAACTGTGTAAGCATATATATCTGGTGGTGCATAGTAATTAATGAGGAATTGCAGTTTGAGGATGTTGTGTACAAGATGAAGCCCCAGAAGTCGGGAATCCTAAGGAGATCGAAACCAGAAGAAAAAGCAATATTGAAGGGAATGAGCGGCATAGTGGCGCCGGGGGAGATGCTTGCCCTACTTGGCCCCTCCGGCAGCGGCAAGACGACCCTCCTTACCGCCCTCGGGGGCCGTCTGGGCGGGCGTCTCTCCGGCAGCATCACCTACAACAACAAGCCATTCTCCAACACCATCAAGCGCAACATGGGGTTTGTGACCCAAGACGACGTCCTCCACCCCCACCTCACCGTCTTCGAGACCCTCCTCTACACCGCCCTCCTCCGCCTCCCCAAAACCCTCACCCTCGCCGAGAAGGCCGCCCAGGCCGAGGCCGTCATCGTCCAGCTCGGCCTCTCCCGCTGCCGCGACAGCCCCGTGGGGGGCCAGGTCGTCCGCGGTGTCTCCGGTGGGGAGCGCAAGCGCATCAGCATCGGCCAGGAGATGCTCATCAACCCCAGCCTCCTCCTCCTCGACGAGCCCACTTCCGGCCTCGACTCCACCACTGCTCTCAGAATTGTGTCCACCTTGAGCGAGTTGGTGAGTGGGGGCAGAACCATCGCCATGACCATCCACCAGCCTTCTAGCAGGCTCTTCTACCTCTTCCACAAGATCATTTTGTTGTCGGAAGGGAACCTCTTGTACTACGGGAAGGCCTCTCTCGCTCTCGACTACTTCTCCGGCCTCGGCTTCGTGCAGCCGCTCGCCATGAACCCCGCGGACTTCTTGCTCGACCTCGCCAACGGTGTGGTCAGCGGTGATTCCGGTGAGGACGCGGCTGCCACCAAAGAGAGGCTGGCGGTGGCCTACAAGGCCAATTTGGCGGAAGGAGTCAAGGCGGAGCTTGCCCTCGACTTCCATGGCGCCGCCGAGCATTCCTCATTGGGGACTAACGATCACAAGAAATTGAAGAAATGGTCCAACAATTGGTGGACGCAATTCTCAGTTCTGCTGAGGAGGGGAATGAAGGAGCGAAAGCACGAGCACTTCTCGACGTTCCAAATCGTGCAGGTTTTGGCGGTGGCCATCATCGGCGGACTCCTCTGGTGGAAAACCGACATCACTCGCTTGCAAGACCAGGTAATTAATGAATTATTATAATCTGATCCATTTTATCAATCAATTAATGAATGAGGATGCAGGTGGGGCTGATGTTCTTCATGTCGGCATTCTGGGGTTTCTCGTCGCTGTTCCAAGCCGTATTCACGTTCCCGCAGGAGCGGACTATGCTGGAGAAGGAAAGGGCGTCGGGGATGTACAGGCTGTCTTCCTACTTCATGGCACTGACAATGGGAGACCTCCCAATGGGGCTGGTGCTCCCCACCGCCTTCTTCACCATGGTCTACTGGATGGCCGGGCTCAAGGCCAACCCGGTGTGCTTCTTCTCGGGGCTCTTCGCCCTCCTCTACAGCTGCGTCTGCACGCAGGGGCTCGGCCTCGCCATCGGGGCCATCGTCATGCACCAGAAGTCCGCCACCGTCTTCGCCTCCGTCATCATGTCCGCCTTCACCCTCGTCGGGGGATACTACGTGCAGCGCGTCCCCAAATTCATCTCATGGATTAGGTATTTGTCAAGCATCCAGCACACCTTCAAGCTCCTCCTCGTCACGCAGTTCGACGCCAACGAGACATATCCTTGTGCTTCCGGGAAGATTTGTAGGGTCGCCGATTTTCCGGCGGTCAAGCCGGTCGGGCTCGACGGAGTCGCGGACTCCGCAATCGCCCTCGGCGTCATGCTTCTCGTCTATAGGCTTATTGCATATTTTGCGCTCTGGAGAATTGGTGTGCCCAACAAATAACTAGGCAGCTTCATCATCATCTAGTATTTCTTTTCTTTAGGACTAATATCATTTTTATAGATCACTTTTAATTTGTATCGTTTTGTCTAATCATTACATTTTCTAAATGGCCTGGCAGTATAGTACCCAATAGTTTTAGTTCGTCTTCAAATTTAGTCTAAAACAGCTTTTTTAATATTGCTAAATAAAGCCATCTATATATTATACTAAAAGGGAATCTCCTATCAAAATTTCCCTCTAATATTACATTAATTATCCTCTTAAAAGTATTCATTAGAAAAATAAATATCCTAAAAATTTAATGGTCATAATTTAATTACAATGTTAAAACTATTCATAAAAAATTAAATATCCTAGAATTTCAATAGTCATAGTTTTAATAATTATAATTATAAATAAATGGCCTTTGTGAATTGTGACTCTCCAACAATCAGGTCAGCCTCTATTAGGAGTAGATTTTATATAGCGTCAATTAGGAGTACTGAGGAAAATCGATCCTAAACCGAATAGAACCGAAATCGACAGTTTGCTTCGATTTTTCAGAGAGGCGATTTGTGTTCGATTTGAAAAATGAAAACTAAAAATTTCAGTTCGGTTTTGGCAAAAAATTGGCGATTTAAATCCGAAAGATAGCCCCTCTATCTCTGCACATTTTTCTTTTCAAAATCCAAGCAAGTTAGATTTCTAGTAGTTGGAGGATGAAGTTAAAATGATGTATCAAACAATTAAAATGTTAGATCTTGAGAGGGCAAAAAAAATTAAGTGTGGATGAACATGTTTTTAATCTTTCTTGAGCCATTTGATGTTATATTCATGTTTAGTAGAATGTATTAGGTTTGGTGTGATTATTTGAATTTTTTGAAGCATAATTTAAGAAAGTAATTTTGTAGCTCAAACCCTAATATTTTGCTACTCAGTTAAACATGTTCAATGTTCCCCAAATTTCCCCCACTCAAACTCATGAATTTATCCAAATGATTTCACCCAAACTCATGGTGTGGTCATCCAAATTGATGGCATATAAGAAAATTTGGGCATGGAGTATATATATATTCTCGGGGCTAGCACTAGTAAACAGGAACCGATTCTTTGGGAAAATTGGTACCGGATCGGTACCGTCACGAGAATCAGTTACCGAATACCGAAAAATCCGTACTAAAGTCAGTACCGATATGTCTTTAGTCAAAAATTTTGGTACCCGTTAATCGGTGCCGAACTGATATCGGATCGGGTACAGAATCAAAATTAATTTCTAATTCAAAACCCTTATTTCTTGAATTGTTGTTGTTTGTTATTTGATTTTAAATTGACAACTTTTATATAAAGTTTGTTGTCTGTTGGATTTGTTTTAAGAATTGGAAAATAGGAAAAAAAAAAAAAAATGTTGAATTGGTATTTGAAAAATAGGGGGAAAAAGAAATTTAATATCCGACACCTTGGCCGGTTCTACTGGTCCTATCGATACCGGCACCAGGGTCCACCCCATCCTTCAAATATTCACCATATGTTTTATTGGCATACTCCCTTTGTCCCAACGAATATATGCGTAATATTCTATTCCAATGAATTTGATCATTTCTTTTATAAAACACATTTATTACTCGTACAATTTTAAATAATATATATTCACATCAGTACTTTATACTCCCTCCATCTTAATGAACATGAGCATTTATTTTGGGGCACGAGATTTAAGAAAAACTGAAAAGTTGTGTAAAATAGTGATATTGATATATATACATATATATATATAGGGAAAGGTTCAAAAGAGAACCACTTTTAAAGTGAGAACTGGAGAACCTAAAAGGTTATGACGAAGAATCTGAAAAGTTATGAATCCGCGTTGATAATTTATGAATCTGCCGGGTGAATTTGTGAATCCAAAAACACGGATTTTTTCATTGGGTTCGAATCCCATGAGCTACAAAAATTATATTT
>JAYJMF010116345.1:0-17815 GCA_036873715.1 Salvia sclarea
CCTCTCGAGGTCTTCTTCTAGTAGGATTCGACTCCTTTTCCTAATAGGATTCGTCTTTGAGTTTCACTGGGACTCTTTATGTTTATCTTCAGGTGGTCCGAGTCTATCCATGCTTTGTTTGGGCTTCTTGGGCGCTGATGGTTTCAGGTTACTTGTTTGGACCGTCGTTGGTTGACCGAGGTGTTGTGCCGAGGTCGTCGTTGGGCCTACGTTGATGGATCGAGGTCGTTGTAACGAGGTCGTCGTTGTTGACGAGGTCATCGTTGGGCCGACGTCGATGGACCAAGGTCGTTGTGCCGAGATCGTCGTTGTGACGAGGTCGTTAGGCCGACGTCGATGGACCGAGGTCGTTAGGCCGACGTCGATGGACCGAGGTCGGATGGCCGAGGTTGCCTGGCCGAGATCGTCTGGCCGAGGTCGCCTGACCGAGGTTGTTTGCTTTGTCTGGACTTGACCTTAGGCTTGGTAGTTGGGTTTGGCCTCAGAACCTATATCCTATTATTATTATTTCCACAAAATACATATACTGTATATAATTGGACTTTGTGAAAATGCAAAATTTTGATTTCCAACTGAACTAATTGGGAATATGAAGACTACATCACAAAAAGAATCATCCTAGGAACGATCACTAGAAAAAGGAAAAACATAAAAAAAAATAGGGACCTCTTGTTTTTTTTATTAATTATTAATTAAATTAAATTGAACATTGAGGTGATAGTTGGCTTGTGGTATATGGTGATCCTATCATTTCCCAAGCACATTAATGACATTGACACCAATGCCAAGTAAAAGAACTGTTGATTGAGAAAAAAGAAAATAAGAAAATTATGGAGTATTAAGGAAAAGGAAAAAAAAAAAAAAAAAAAACGCAAGTCAAATCAGATGAGTCAACCGAAGAGGGGTTTTGCAGTGCAGTCACATTATGCGATATCTAACCGCATCCCACTGCCTTGGGGGGCGACATTATTATTACATCCCCCTGCCCGATCTGCCCGCCTCCACTCAAACTCAACACGACGCCGTTGCCCATTCATTTCTCTCTCTCTCTCTCTCTCTCTGTACCTTTCCCCTCTCTCTATACCCTGCTGCTTTCTCTCTCTAAAATCTCCGTTCTTCTCTGTCGATAAAGTGCCGCAGGTTTTATTCTCTCTCCCTTCTGTACGCCACACGTGTGTGTGTGGATGTGCGATGTGCGACTTTTTTAATCTTGCGGTGTTTGTTTTCGTTTTCTAGTGGTTTTGGTCACTGATTGTTTGATTGATGTGTGTTTTTTCTTTTTCTTTCGATCTGAAGGTTTTATACTCGAATTGGATTTGTTCGAGATTCGTAGAGGTCGGTTAATAAGGGTTTCTGTGGAATTGGAGCGATCTGTTTTTCGGTGGTTGAATTGGGGATTTAAAGGGTTTCTTTTCCGGGACGAATTGACTATTGGGTTTCTGGAGATTGCGGAAGATTTGGTGGGAAGGATATAAAAGCGTGGAACAGGATTTGGGGGTTTTTGATGGATGGTGTAATTTTATGAAGAGCTGAAGTTGAAGGGTTTGATGCTTGAAATTGGGGAATCGGATGGTCTAAGAATTGGGGAAAATGCAAGATACCGTATCTTATTATGCATGGGAGGGTTCAGCCGGACGGCGAGAGCTCTAGAAGTTTAAGGAGGAGTAGTAGTCAGCACATGCGGCCAATCCCTTCATTGGCGACTGCTGAAACCGCTGTAGCTTCCGCCGGTGATAATCATTCTCCTATTGCTTCTTCTATCACAACCTCCACCACTGGTGATTCGTTCTTCAAGGTATTGATTCGGTGGATTTTCAAGTTATTGAAGGGGTGTTTTATGTTTCTCCGCTTGTCTGTGATGAGGAAATGATTTCTGTTCTAGAACCGTTACTTTTTCAGCAGGGATTCTTTTAGTTCTTATTGTTAACTTTTGAAATGTAATGCATACACTTGCCTGACTGATGGGCTGGTTTATCTATCCAGATGAGGCGAATCGAAACTAGCTAGATATTCTGACAACAATTTTGATATCTGACACACTAGTGTATCTAAGTGGTCATCACTCTTTCCATTTCTATTTTACTCCCTTTGGGCTGGTGTAGTTGCATAGTCGGTAGAGTTTGCTTCTCATATAGGTGCATAACATTGTAATTTTTTTTGGACTAAGCAGCGATTTTCTGCTAGTCCATTAGATCACCTACTGATATTTGTAAATGAACTAATAGTCCACAATTATTTAATTTGATCCAATTTCTTATTGTCATATCCTTATCCTTATCCTTTAAGGTAGCGTTTACTTTGAGTGATAAGGTAGATTGATAAAACATAGGTTTGAGTATTTGAATAATAGGATTGTAAAACTAGTTCAAAATTGAGAAATCCATCATTTATCCATCAAAGTTAACGATGGATTAGCTTGAATTATTTTTATCAATCCATCATATCATGCAAAGTAAACGCTACCTAATAGTAGCGAAATCTATTTTATTATAATTTGGCACCAATTGGTATCTTGCAAGGATGAGAATTGCATCCCATTTATGGACTAGTATTAATGAGATGACAACAGGAGTTAAAATTTACAGTTGCTGAATAGTACCACACCTTAAAAAGCAAAATGAAAAGTTTTATCATTCGGGTAGAAAATAAGTAGTTTCTCTTTGTTCCTTGTTCAGTTGTCTTGTCCTTCAATCAATATTTTCTCTCTGAATGTGTTGTTAGCTTAAAGATTCTGTTTGCCTTGATTATTGAAGCTAATCCTATGCTTGATGCTTTCTCTTTCTCTGGACTATGAGATTATTTTTGTTAAAACATTTGATAGCATGAATATGTCTGGAAGAATCGGAACCTTTTGTGCCTTCCCATTTAATGCAGTTTTCCATGTAATTTTGGCTTTATCTCTTTCAGACGATGTCATTCTTTAGTTTAACTGTACCTCCATTTTTTCTAAATTTATCTTGCAGGACGGTCGTAAGATTGGTATTGGCGATTGTGCTCTTTTCAAACCCCTTAATAATTCTCCACCTTTCATTGGCTTGATCCGTTGGTTGGCACTGGACAAAGAGAATAACCTGCAGCTAGGGGTGAACTGGCTTTATCGATCATCTGAGCTGAAGCTTGGGAAAGGGCCTTTACCGGACAGTATTCCAAACGAAATCTTCTATTCCTTTCACAAGGACGAGATTCCTGCTGCATCACTTCTCCATCCTTGTAAAGTTGCTTTTCTTCCTAGGGGTGTAGAACTTCCTACAGGAACATCTTGTTTTGTTTGTCGACGTGCCTATGATATTGGAAAGAAGTGTTTATGGTGGCTAACGGATCAAGACTACATTAATGTTAGTCATACTCTCGAGTCTCTACTTTTTTCTTCTTATTTTCACAGTAAATATTAATGCATGATGGGTGTTGCAGGAGCAACAAGAAGAAGTAGATCAGCTTTTACACAAAACTAGAAAAGAGATGCATGTGACGTTACACCCTAGTGGTCGTTCTCCAAAGCAGGCTACGACTCCAACTTCAACCTCACAACTGAAACCGGCTTCTGATAGTGGTCAAAATAGTGGGACTTCTATACCTTCTCAAAACAAGGGAAAGAAGAGGGAAAGAATTGATCATGGTGCAGATCCTGTAAAGCGAGAGCGATCCTCTAGGACTGATGAAGGTGATTCCGGTCAATGTAAAAAAGAAAGTAATCTAAGATATGAGATTGCACGAATAACAGAAAATGGTGGAGTGATGGATGTGGAGGGTGTTGAGAAGCTTGTTCAGTTGATGCAATCAGATCGGATGGAGAGAAAAATGGACTTGGTTAACCGTCTCATGTTTGCAAGTGTGATGGCTTTCACTGAAAAGGCTGATTGTCTCAGTCGGTTCGTGGAGCTAAGAGGTGTGCCTGTAATGGATGAGTGGCTGCAGGATATTCATAAGGGGAAGATTGCCAACGGTAACCTAAAGGACGGTGATAAGTCTGTGGAGGAGTTTCTTTTGGTTTTACTTCGTGCACTGGATAAACTTCCAATTAGTCTTCATGCCCTTCAAATGTGCAACATAGGCAGATCTGTGAATCATTTAAGATCACATAAAAATACAGAAATTCAGAGAAAGGCCCGAACTCTAGTTGACACATGGAAGAAGCGTGTTGAAGCTGAAATGACAAGCATTGATACAAAGTCTGGTTCAACCCCAGCTGGAGCTGCATGGTCTTCCAAATCACGACTTCCAGAGGCTTCTCATGGTGGAAGCATCACTCCTAGTGGATCTGATGTTGCCATGAAAAGCTCTATTACACAGAACTCTGCTATAAAACCTACTTCTGTTAGGTCTTCACATGGGGAAACTACCGCAAAGTATGTCACGTCCCCTGGGCCTGTGAAGCAAGCTTCATCTCTTGCATCTGGAAAGGAGAGCCAGTCGAGAACTTCTGTTGGAGGTGCTCCCGATGCCCATCAAAATAGGGAGGACAGGAGTAGTAGCTCGAACCAGTCTCATAATTGTGGTCGATCTTCCTCATCCAAGGAGGATGTGAAGAGTTCTGCTTCTGGTTCGGGGACGGTTAATAAAGTATCCTCTAGCACACGTAATCGAAAAATCAGCAGTTCTCCAGGAAGGTCGGCATCTGGAAGTCAGAAAGAAACAAACTCTATTAAAAATTCTTCCGCACACAAAAGTACGGCTATGCAGAAGTTGACTCAGACTGCATTAACTAGTGAAAGGATTGGTGAGGGGCCTATCAATGAAGGAAGTAGTCATAAGCTAATTGTTAAGATAACAAACCGGATAAGGAGCCCAGCACAAGGTGTTAATGGAGGATCTCTTGAAGATCCTACAGTTATGAGCAGTCGAGCTTCCTCTCCTGTGCTTAAGCACGAGCTGCGTGATGGTCCTTCAAAAGGAAAGAATGATTTAAATCAAAGTAATCCTGTCACGGACACGAAGATGTGTCAAAACAATGATCCGAAGGACACGTTGACTGGATCAGAAGGTGCTGGGTCACCAGCAGTTCCTCCAGATGAAGAGCAAAGCATGACAACTGAAGACTCCAAGAGAACAATTGAGGGTCCTCCTGCATCTTTATCAAAGTTGGTGAAGTCGCATTCTTCTTTCAGCCCCATGAATGCTTTAATTGAAAGCTGTGCTAAGTATTCTGAAGCAACTTCTTCTTTGTCCCTTGAAGATGATGTTGGAATGAACTTACTTGCTAGTGTGGCTGCTGGTGAGTTATCCAGATCTGATGTGGTTTCTCCTACTAATTCTACTGAAAGAAGTATACCTGTTGCGGATGAAGTCTGCAATGGCGATGAAGCAAAATCTAAGTTTTCTCTTGAAGATTCTGTTGCTTGTGATGGCAAACAACATGCTGGTTTAGAAGGTGGCTCTTGGTCCAGTGACAGAAAGTGTTCTTCGTCATATGCATCCAGAGATGTACCAGCTGGAGAAGGCACAAACGACTTTGGTTCCTCAAGTACAGATTTGAGAAGCAATGCTGATCTTAAGTTGGATGTTGAGGAGAAGCCGAATAAAAAGACAGCCCCTGTTCCCATCTCCTTGAAGAAGGCGAGAGACAGTGAATCTGGTCAAGGAAATCATGAGGAAAATGCCACTTCCAGCAAGGTGATTTATGAAAATCTTTCAAATTGCAGAAGTGGTGGAACTGATGTCATGGTTACGGAGGAGAAAAATAGTGTTGATCATTTGACTACTAATGACTGTAAGCCAGTGGTTGGAGGCGAAGGCTCAGATCCTTTGCTTGAAGGTGACTGCGTCAAGTTTAAGAATGAAGGGTTGAGCAAGTGCAACTTTCAAAAAAAAGTAACAGCGGCAATTGTGAAGTCTGAACTTGGAGATAGTAATGAAAAGCTGAGCCAAACTGGATGGGGGAATAAATCAGTTTCAGAACCTGGTGATGCGGTCAAAGTCAGAGAACTAGAAGACATGGATGCTAAGAGTTGCATGAGCAAATCTGAACAGTTGAACTTTGATGAGGAAGTTGACGTGAATGCTATTAATGAGAGCCATAGTGCTGCTGTTGTCTTTCCGATATCACATGATTTGAACAACAATGTTCAAGAGGCCAATGTAGAAAACCAGGCTACTGTGGAGCAAGTTTCACCCCCTCAGAGAAGGTGTCCTATTTCTGTTGACTGTGAAGGGCAGAAGAAAGTTGAGTTAGCTCGGTTTGGATCTGCTAGCAGACAGCAAAATGAGGCAGACAAGTTTGCTTCGACTGGTGATGGGCCTGCATCTTCTACTGCTGAAGGAGCAGCAGTTCCAGGTGCAAAAATGAAGTTTGACTTGAACGAGTTTAGTGCCGAGGATGGGAAATGCGGGGATTTTCTCAATAAATCATCACCTACTTCATCAACTCTTCATATTAACTCGTTGGCATTCCCAAGGAGCTCTATGTTTGATGGAAACTCTGCATCTGTTACTATAGCAGCTGCTGCCAAAGGTCCATTTGTCCCCCCAGAGAACTTGTTGAAAAGTAAAGTGGAACTAGGCTGGAAAGGATCTGCTGCTACTAGTGCATTTCGACCCACTGAGCCCAAAAGAGGGTTTGAAATGCCGTTGGGTCTAACTGATTTGCCTTGCTCTGATTCTTCCACCAGTAAGCATAACCGTGTTTCACTGGATTTTGATCTAAATGTACCGGATGAGAGAGTTCTTGAGGAAATTGCTTCTAATGGTTCTGCTATGGCAGTTGGTTCAACAACTGAGTCAGCAAGCAATTGTGCTAATGAGGCATCAGATTCTTTGCATATTCGTGGTTCTTGCGGTCTGGATTTTGATTTGAACAGAGTCGATGAAACAAGCGATATTGGGATCTGCTCCACCAGCACCAAACGTGATGGAAAGCCTTCTATTATGCATGACAAACCATTAGGTGGCTTTCATGTTCGGAGGGACTTTGATCTCAATGATGGCCCTGTGGCTGATGATGCTAGCATGGACCAGTTCATGAGTAATCAACTAGTGAATGGTAGTATAACACCGCAGTTGCCTTCTGCCGGGGTTAGAATGAATGGTCCAGTGCTGAGCAGTTTTTCATCTTGGTTTCCTTCAGGTGGTACTTACTCTACAGTGACAGTCCCATCAATATTACCTGAACGATTGGAGCAGCCCTTTCCAATGTTTCCACCTGGTGCACCCCAGCGAATATATGGCTCCGCAGGTGTCAGCCCATTCAATCCTGATATGTACCGCGGATCAGTGTTGTCATCGTCACCTACAGTGCCTTTCGGGACTACATCTTTCCAAATCCCAGTGTTCCCTTTTGGAACTTCTTATCCTCTCCCTTCAACTCCTTTTTCAGTTGGACCAACATCATATGCAGATTCCCCTTCTGGTGCAAGGCTTTTTGCTCCTCCAGTAAATTCACAATATCTAGGCCCCATTGGTTCTTTTGCATCCCAATTTCAAAGGCCATATATGGTCAGCCTTCCCGACATTAGCAATAATGGTGGGCTGGAGAGCAACAGAAAGTGGGGTAGACAGGGTCTTGACCTTAATGCAGGTCCTGGGGCCGTAGAAAGTGAAGTCAGGGATGAAATATTGCCTCTATCATCTGGTCAACATTCTGTTGCCAGTTCGCAGGCTCTACAGGAGGAACAGGCGAGGATGTTCTCAGTATCAGGTAGTATTTTGAAGAGGAGGGAGCCTGAAGGAAGCTGGGACGAGACCTTCAGAAATAGGCAGCCCTCGTGGCAGTAGAATGTAACATGGAATATACCAGTTGCCAAAATGCTGTAAGTTTTTTCTTAGTGCAGTGCGTAATAAATAATAGCTGATGTTCGGGAGAAGCTAACTTAAATTTTTGTATGATATTAATGTTCTTTTCAGCAACACACCTTTTTCAGTTTATAATAGTTGAGATGGAGATTGGCCTTCCTGCTTTTGACTTGATTTTAGCTACTGACATCAAGCTGTTTTTCAATTTTTAGTTTGGATGATACGTTATCTGGGGAATATAACCTCTCAGTGGATACATGAGGTTGTAATGTTAGGATTCAGTTGCCTGGGGTCAAAATCACTTTATGTGGTAGGATCATTTGACATAGAACCCCTGAAGCAATGTGACCTATCTGATTGAATTATTAAGTGCTTTTCATTGAACATGTAGCACCCTACGATTTATTTTACTATTCCATGCTACTAACCCTGGTTAAGCTACAAGTACAATTCTCAAGCATTTTAGCTTTTCTGAGATACTCTAAAAACATGTATTTTCATTACAACAAAGTTATGGTGGTAATGTATGGATTTTCACCTCCTGGTGTGTTATACTTTGGGGTCATCAAACATACTATGTATCGAGGAATTAACACTTCTATTAGATGGTAATTAAATTTTATGCATTCTTTTTGTTTTGGTGTATGAAGCTACATTATCGGAAACAATTTCCTTCAGAAATATCATCTAGTCGATGTAACTGTGGTTTATATTATATGTACCCATGTGAATTTTGGACGGACCAGTTAGACATTCTGCATGGTCACATGAAGTACTGATTTTCATATCTTCCTCAGTTGAATTTGTGGGTAAGCTTATTTTGCTTTCTTATTAACATTTAGGTGACTCTACTGGTTTCATGTGGCTTAGACGGTTATATTTTCCTGTGTACAATACTGATATAGACCTATTTTTATCATTCTAGTTTTTGCAACTGTAGCTCCAGTTATGTGGGACTAGAGATCTTTCTTGTGGTTAGTTGCTTGTTCATTTGATTTTATTAGTGTTTGAGCCAATTAGACATCATTTGATGTTCACTTTTAGAATAGATTGGTGGCTTATGAGTTGTTTTTACATGTTTATATTCGTGAACCCCCACCCCCTCATCTGCGTGCTAGGTTTATGCTGCAGAGTTTCATGGCTGTTTGTTGTCGTTTATCCCAGCTGTGGATATTGCTTCTCCAGGAAGTGCTAAATTCTCAGCCTAGTTATGGAAGGTTGATATGCTGAGTAGTTTGATGTGACATCATAAGTTCATAACTATTTCCAGGCAGCTGATATATGATCCTACTCCTGAATTTGAGCTTTTGCTCATGCTTTGTTCATTTTTGTCTTCTACTTTTTCATCTTTTTATATATTCTGTGTATGATTGCTTAATTTTGACATTAAAGCTTATGTTCTTTGCTTGTGTATTGTTCCCTTTGAGCCTTCACATTGTAGTATAGTCATATTCTGCGTTGATCATCTCTTTTCGTGGTGATTTGTATCATTAATAATTACTGAGTTTCAGGTAAAAGAAATGAGCATATTGATCTATTCATGTCATTTACTGTCTTTATGGTTTATGGTCTATATACTATTTCCTAGCTATTTGTTACGAGTATGCATTTGGTTCTCTCTCTCTCTCTCTCTCTCTCTCTCTCTCTCTCATTCTTTTACTGCATCTGTTGCTCTGTTCTCGTGCAGATTTTTGGGCTGAGGAAAATACATGTTAGTAAATCACCAAATTGCAAGGAATTCTTCGCACTTGTGCTGGTCTTAAAATTTATGTTGTATGAGCTCAGGCCATTTGAATGTTGACGAAATCTAATGTTCAGATCATGATCTAGCTCGGTACTAGTTGTATTATATATGTGTATAATTATGTCCAATTTAATTTAATATTGCAAACCACGATCCAATCAACAGATTGACAAGTTGAAAGGCATTTTTCTCAAGGTTTGATGGTAATTAAATAGTCTCAGTTGCGACAACATTTATCGAAAGAGAAATTAAAATTAGAATTGGCCTCATCAACTAAAGCTTTTAACCATTTGTGTGTAATATACTATATTATCAGCACCCAGAATCAGTGTAGTAGTTACTAGTAGGTTTTTACAATACTCCCAGAAAAAAAATATTAGTGTCTCGGATTCAGTTCTGCCCAGATGAAAAGAATTGATTGGCTGGAGAGACTAGTCTACCACACTAATACTATAAACACATTTCCCTCAGTCGTGTCTCGCACCCGATTGAACCTGTCGACTAGACGCATTTCATTCCTGGTAAACTGTTCGTCCGCAGAACATATTCCTGCAAAATCGGAGGCCTAATGTCATCTGAAAATGAGGGAGGAGTTCCCAAGGAAAAACAAGAAATTTTGACAAAAACTTGATTACAAATCATTGAGCTCAAACTATTACAATAAGCCACTGTGTGTGTCTAAGCACCATTTAACTTTATGCTGTATTCGAGCGAATATATGAGGATTCATGTCGGTTAGCATTATATGATCATGTTAGGTGAGTGAATGAGAAGTTGAATATTGAAATAGTAGATGCACTTACACAAAACATCCTTTACGTGGCTTTTTCTTCTCCTTCTGCTTTTGCGGCGGCTTGATGACTACTCTTATGGCAGCATCAAAAACTGCTTTTACATTCTGTGTATTCCAACCAAAGCAAAGGTCATTCATCTCCGACATCACAAAAAACTGACAACATGAGTGGTGGGGTGGCAATGATTTGATATCATAACCATGTCCATATCTTACAAACACGACAATGTTAGAGTGGATAAATTCAAGTGAATATGGTTCCTATCATCATATGTATCTAATTTTGGTATACCCAACCTCACTCTAAAGTACCATACTTGGCATAATTGCTTAATGTGAAAGTTGGGGAATAATAAATTTTAAAAAGATGGAAAAGTTTCTCAGAGTTCCAACATTATGTTATATTATAGGAAAGGTTAGATTGTGAAAGAAAGCTTATAAATGGAACTGCATAGAGAGGACTGCTTATCACATAACTAAATCAAATTAATAACTACCTGTTGAGTTTTTGAACTGCATTCAATGTAATAGGCGGCACCAATTTGCTTACGGAGTTCCTCCCCCTGTGCAGTGGTAACAGGAACCAATCCAGGATGATCGGCCAAGTAATGCTTATCCTCGCGAAGATCTGTTTTCAGCACGAAGATGATCTTTTCATTCAACATATAGCATAAACAAAAGAAAATCTGAAGCATCATTTCAAGAAAGACGAAAGCAGGCAAAAGAATAATAAGGCCCATGATCAGATGTTTTTTTTTAAAACACTAGCAAAGATTCTGGTCCCTCGACCTGCGCCCTGAATCCATTTCACACGACACAAAGAAAGAGCTAGCACGTGAATAGTGACAGGCAATAGGCTTAGCTAATTTACATCCATCAGTTTAGCAAGTTTCTGTAATGTGTGTGGATGTATTCAACTTCAGCAAGAGATAGACACGACAATTAAGTTCTTTTCCACACATGCCATCTAGCATGTAGGCAGCATCGAAGATTAGTCCTACATTCCTGTTATTTGAGTCATAAGTAATGAACAAGAAGCACTTCTCCAGCTCTGGATACCCTAAGCCTTTATAAAGTTCTTATGTGAATTTGTTGGTGCTGATCATAGTTTATAAAAAAGTCGAATTCCACCTTTCAAATCCAAAGCAATTTACTACTGATTCATCTGGTAACACAACATTCTCATTAAGCTCCCATCAACAATCAAGAATTGCCAACAAGAACAAATTTCAACAATTTTCAAGGTAGCAGTTTCCTTAACACAACATACCTAGTTTGGTGCCAACTAGCACAATTGGAACCCCAGGAGCAAAATGGTTAAGTTCAGGGATCCACTGCCAAAAAAATGGCCATGTTAAATACTAATTGAAGAAGGATATACTTATAAAACAGCTTATACAGATCTGACTGATCTGTAATGACCTTCACCTTCTTAAAAATGTTCTCGTAGCTCGCGCGGCTGACTAATGAAAATGCCAAGACAAACACATCCCCACCTCTGTAGCTCAGGGGCCTTAACCTATTGTAGTCTTCTTGACCTGTTAACAAAGATCAAACAGAAAAAACTAATTATTTTCTCAACTTCAAGAAAATGGTTGTTCTTTTCTTGGATAGAAATTATGAGTTTTCAACTAATTTCAACAGTCACACGAATTACCTGCTGTATCCCAGAGGCCTAAGTTGACTGTAGTTCCTTCAACTACTACATTTGCACTGAAATTATCAAACACTGTTGGTATATAGTCCTAATTTCCCAAGAAAAAGATAAAAAAGAAGAAATAAAATTAGAATATTCGCTCAAGATTTTCGGTAGCCACTTATTTAATTGGAGAAGTATGATCGCTAAATAAGTAATCCCCAATCCCAGATCACGGATTTCAAGAAAGATACCTAAAGCAGAAAACCTAGAAGTAGAAAGCAAGATATGCCGTTTTGTCTTTGCACAAAAAGCTGCAAATCCCAGAATTCCCAGAAACACTAACACACACTAAACAAGAAACTCCCCAAAGAATCTGTAGTTAAAACAAATTTATGAACCAAAAATGAATCTTTGCAAGACAATTGTGATTTGAGAGAGAGGAAGAGAGTACTGACAGTGGGGAATTTGTTGCTAGTGTAGCAAATAAGCATACAAGTCTTGCCAACAGCCCCATCGCCCACAGTCACACACTTGATGAATCTTGAAACGCTTGAAGACATTGTAGCATCACCGCCGCACACACACACACCAAATATTCAAGAAAACTGTTGAAATGGAAGTCAAAGACAAAAACCAAGAAAACCAACAGTAAAAAGATTGCACTTTTTCACGGCCCTGGTGGTTGGAATGGTTGGGAAATCAGGCTATATTTTATATGGGCATTCTTCCCTTCCCTTTCCTTGATGAGAGAGAGGGGTAGTGAGAGAGAGAGTCAACTAAGCGTAGGTCACATGATACTTATCAATACAATAACCTTTTCTACAGGCAGAGTTTGTTGAAGCTTTTAGTCTTGCGGTAATCAATTTTTTAAGCTCTGGCGCTTTAAAGACTGCCCCTTTTTGCCTCTGCCTCATAATTGGATTGCTGCAACTTCAATTGGTTGCATTGAAACTCTGCAAATATGGATTAAATATTCCTCAAATTTTATTTTATATATATGTTCTGATCTTTTTGTTGTTTGAGTATGAGACTATGAGATGAAAAACTGAAACATAATCTGACAGAATTTAATAGTCCCATAAAACTTCTGGAACTGCACACAACTGCTTCATCAGCGCGTGGACCCGTCTAATTTATCAATTTTAATACACATTACAAATCTTGTAATTTGTTAATAAATGAGGTTACATTATTACAAGTTTTGGAGCTCAATCTTCAATATTTTTTATATACACGGTACATCAGGATTTATTAATCATAATTAAAATTTAACTAAGATTCCCTCGCGTTTTATATGGGTGAAATTAGATGGTTGAGGGTTGTAAAGTAAAAAAATTACCTTTGTAATCAGATTTGTTTTCTCCGTCTGGAGAAGAAAGAGGAAATTGATTTTTTGTTAAAAGGAAAAGGGTCTGAATTGCTGCTTCAAAAGGTCGCCATTTCCCCATGATTTATGAGAATATTGTTCATTACATGTTGAAAAAGAATGGGCTCATGAGTTTTGAGTTGCTTGTATTGTGATTGTGCAAGGAAGGGACCCTATTTTCAGGACAAACATCACATGAAAGTTGATGATAGGAGTGAGATACTCCCTCCGTCCCTCAATTATTGGTGCACTTCTTTTTGGCACGGGAATTAAGGAGAGTTGAAAAAGTAGTGTAAGTTGTATAAAGTAGTGATAAGAATATATATTATATTTAAAGTTATGTGTGTGGTAAAAATGTCCAAAAAATGAAATGCACCAAAATGGTGGGACATCCCAAAAAGAAATGTGCACCAACAATTAAGGGACGGAGGGAGTATATAATGAGTGTAAAATCATTTGTTCCTCTATACATGGAAATGAATGTTATTATGTGCATATTTTCTATTAATAAATATGACGTGTGATATAGCATGCAATCATGAAGGTAGATGCAATACGGCTGGCCATTAAATTCCCCTCTACTAGGGATTTGGACCAGTCAAAATAATTTTGATGTCTTAATTCTAAATATTGAATTATAAATTAAATTAGTTGTGCCCCATATAGAGACCCGCCATGTTGATCATCCAGAACAAGGATTGTATTAGGGAAAAAAAAGGGCTCCAAAAAGTAACAGGAGAGAATGAAATCCCATAACATTAATTGAACAAAAATAAAATAAGGATTTGTCATTTTGAGACGAGTGAAATATAGGAGTAACATTTATCATAAGGAATCCGTATCAATCAATCTTGATTGATGGAAACCCCATTATTTAATATTTGTTCTCACATAGAGGATGTCCCAAATGTTAAGTCACAATATATCCGAAATGTATTATCCCCACCTCCAATATCACTAAGGAGTTATTTGTTTGGACATATAAACATGCACATGGGATTATGAAAAGGATGTCTCACAATCCCATATTATTTTTGGTGAGTACTTGTTTTGGCTCTTTCTTGTTATGTATGGACCACTGCAAGAATTAAAAATCATTTCATGAGTGTAACTATGTAAAACTAACAAGGTAACAACTAACAACAATAGATACATGATTAGACAAAAGAATTTGAGACCATTCTTTCATAGGTTTGGTATGAAATGAAGAGTAGGTATTGATTATTATGGACTGTAAAATAAATCATGTAATTCGGTAGCTAGGTTGTTCTATTAAAGACACATTTTGCCTGTTCCAAATTAATGTGATGTTTAGGTTGTTTCACCGTATAGCGGTTAACACAGTGTAAAAAAAAGTTAATGGAAAAATATTGAAGGTAATGTAATCAATTATTAAGCTTAATAGGAATCTATATATGCATCAGTGGATGCATTGAAGAAGTTAAGATTAGGAAACGACAGTTACTAACAGTTAATACAATACTAATATGGTCTTTCAAGAAAAGTTGTTTAGGAAAAATATCTTTTAAAAGTTATTAACTCTGAAAATTTGTATTATAACCTTTCATGAAAAGATTAGATATAGTATTAATTGGTATAAGTAGTTTGTTGTATTGAATATTAAATAAGATAATATTGTGATAAATATACATCTCACTAGGTGCATAAGAAAAAAAGAAAGAAAAAAGGGATAAATCATACTCATTCCCTCACTTAAGTTAAGTAGTTTATATTAGACTACTAGTTAAGTATAGGCACATCAAAGAGTGACACGTATTTTAAAAAAGATGAAATGATAGTAGTGTTGAGTGGAGATAGAGAGATAGAGTGTGTCATTTTATAAAAAGATGAGTATGTTAATTAGAGATTAATATTTTGCATGGCTACTAACTATAGGCGTGTAGCAAAAGTATGACACTTTTAGTTCGGGCCGTAGAAGTAGGATATTATATTTTAAGTTGGACACGCTTAAGCCAAATTGGGATTTTCGAACTTTTTCTCACATGAATCGCACGTGATGGGTTGTGTGGAGCCCGAATGTGGCGTGGCTTGCCGCATGACCCATTATTCAGTTCTCTTCTTCTTCTTCTTCTTCCTCTTCCTCTTCCTCTTCGGCCTTGAATTCGATCTCGTCTCCATCCGCCGATGTTGAAGCATGCCTTTGGCATTGCCGGAATCTCGCTCCCCTTCCTCTTCGGGATCGGCCTCACCTTTGACGCTTGTCGGATTCGCGACGGATCTGATCGGGATCCACGCAATCTTCAGCGCGTTCGTGTTTGGAGTGATCGTGCCGAAGAGCGGTGAGTTTCCGACGAAATTGACAGTTAAGATCGAGGATTTCGTCTTCGGACTACTCCTGTCGCTATATTTCGCGTCGACGAGGTAGAAGACGGACATATCTGATGAGTTCTTTCGGACCCATCATCGGAGAAAAGGGGGGTAGAGAGAGAGAAAACGCTACCTAGTCGGGTCAGAGATGGATCCAAGCGGCAGCGGGAAAAAGTAACTTGAAGAGAAGACATAGATGAACGCAAAAATGAGAGAACTTCCAAGTATATTTCAATAGAATTCAATCCAACCCTTTACAAATGAAATGACTTGCTATTTATAGATTGCAACGGAGGGCAAAATTGGTACATCGGATCGCATCCGTACGAGGGCAAATTGGTCTTCACAGCTCCGATAAGCGCCGCGTGCGAGGGCGGATCGATATTTTCGGGTCCCCGGGGGACAATTCTGTTAGAATGTCGCCTTGTACGTCTAACGGCCTCAGGTAGGTCAGGGAATCTTCAGTTGCCCCCCGTGCTCGCGAGAGCGTGTTCATATGTACGGATACGGGTAATCCGATCTGAGAGGGGGAGATCGCGCTATATCGGCTCGAGTTTCTTAGACGTCGGCTCGTTTTCTTTCGATCCGTATTTTAAGACAGCTCAGTTCGCCTTCATTCGGTTCGCATTCATTCAATCTGAACTTAAGCGGGCTTGTGAACCGAGGTTCGATCTAAGTTGTGGAAGATTCTCGAGCCGAGGTTTGACCTGAACTCTAGAGGATTCACGAGCCGAGGTTTGACCTGAGCTCTGAAGGATTCACGAGCCGAGGTTTGACCTAAGCTCTGGAGGATTCATGAGCCGAGGTTCGGCTCCTTCTTGAGCCGAGGGAAGACTCTCGAATTGGTGAGCTTTCTCCCCTAGTGGAGAGGAGGTGGTGAAAACATCCTCATCAATATCGAAGATACAAGACGGCACGGAGTGGGGGCTGCTGGTGGTGGTGATATCGGCGGCGTGTAATTTCTAACAACGTTAGAGGTGACGCTGGTATGGACAATTCCGGTGAGAGAGTCGTTGGCGCTCATCGTGTTGATGAATACGAAGGGCATTGGGGATTTTGTATATTTTTTAATGGAATTGGGCAGCGGCGGAGAAGTAGTGGTAGCGCGCGGAGGAGATGGCGGCAGATCCAGGCAAATGCGGCGTGCTCGCCGCTGAAGCAAAGGTTGTGAGGCAAAGAGAGGAAGAACGCAGCGTGCTTGCCGCCGCCGGGAGGAGAGTTCGTTAGGTGTAGAGAGGAGAAGACAGAGGGGAGAGCTGAATAATGGGATCATGTGGCGAGCCACGTCACGTTCGGGCCCCACATGACCTATCGCGTGCAATTCACACGAGGAAAATCCCGAAAAGCCATATTTTGGTCCACGTGTATCTAACTTAAAATATAATGTCCTACTTCTACGGTCCTATTTTGCTGCACGCCTATAATTAGTGGTCATACAAAATATTAATCTCTGTTAATTGAGATGGGTATGTAAATAAGATTTTTTTTTTTAAAAAGGGATAAAAAAGTAAAGTACTTTTTTCTATAAATGAAAGGTGTTTATTTTTTGGAGACAGACAAAAAGGAAAGATGTGTCTATACTTAAGGGACAGAGGGAGTATCTCACTAGTCAAGTGAGTTATTATAACCCTAATTCGTTCCAACACACAGGGGAAAAAAAAGACTCAAAAGAAGAAATGCTTTAAATTATAAGTATGTGATCTCGATTTATCCACTCAATCAAAATAAATAAGAGTGAATTGTATCGAAGATGTAATTCGATAATGCTTAATAATCCATACTTAATACCGAGGTACTCATGGACTCTTCTTTGCAAGTAGTCCTGTGTTTGAATCTTGTTTGCATGTGCAGAGTATTTTTCCTACTTTTGGGAGGGTTGTGGTCCAATTTGCATGCGATTTGTCATCCCGTTTTTGTGCAGTGTATGGGCCCGCCTGTGTGCGGATTGAGTTTTAAATTGTTATGATACTATATATGTACCATGTGTAATTTTGAGGGAAAAAAAAAAAAATAACACTTAACCATCAAAGGAGACAAGGCCTTAAGATTACAATGAGAATTACTCCGCAAGATTTAGAATATAGACCCACTAAATTAACTGTCTTGATTCTATCTTGGAATATCTAATTGAGATCTTAACAATAAGGGCAAATATCAAATTAAATCCTAAACTATGTGTTTTGTACCAAAAATATCCTGAACTTTCAAGAATATCAATAA
>JAYJMF010116785.1:0-17805 GCA_036873715.1 Salvia sclarea
TATTAGTTATTATTAATAATTAATCTATATTTATGATAAAACAATCAATCCATTTTTTATTTCAATTCAAAAGATTTCAATGAATAATTTTTTCCTCTATTAAACTATTTTATGGCCACCCACATTGTGGCTACATAGATTTATCCTTTCACTATTAAGTATGATCCCCTCCCTTAAATACTAAGTATTACAAACTTTAGTTTGGTTCATTTAAATCCGTAATCGAGGGACAAATAACTTTGGTAGAGGGGATTTCAAGATTGAAGCTTGAACTCAAAAAAGTTGGTAAAAGCCTGTTATACTATTAGGGGGAGTTTCTTCCCTTGGTTTCTGCAGCGAGCGTTGCACGTGAAAGTAAATAATTAAATTTATCGCAGCTACCACCTACCACTTGACTTATTCTTCAGTTCTCAATGGAGCTATATATAAAAAATAATTTCAATTTTCTAGAAATAGATTCAAATTCTAGTTTTTATTACTTGTATAGCATATTTTACGTCTAATGTGCATAAACTGATAAACCAACATACTAAACCGATTTACTTGACCTGGATCCAGTCAATTTTGTCATGAAATTAATCTTTATAAGAATAACTAATATATCATGGAAATTGTGAATGATATTAAATGTTTCTCAGGTGGCTCAGAACAAAAATAAAAGAAAAAGAAAACATCTAGAGTCAACCATGCATATATAATCATCAAAAGAAATAAAAGAAAATTTTCACATGGATCCCCACAAATCGCATCATCTAATCAGTTAATTCTGCAATCAATTTTCTTGAACCGTACAATTATGTAGTCGTGAGACTAAACACATCTGATCCGTAATATTTAATTTATAAATTTGAGTAGTTTTTTTAGAGTCAAGCAACACGCACTTCCATAACTCATAAGTCATTACCACCCACCATACATACATACATACATGCTTTGCTGGATTGTGATTAAATTATTGGTGCAAACTGTAACTATTAAAAGAGGACGGAAATGCATTAGTAATTAGCAGAAATGAAGAACCGCTGATCATAATTTCCCATAATGCACACGCTTAATTATGAAGAAAACCATTTTTGGTGTATGTAATTTACATGATAAGATATGAAAATTAATTCGCAGGTGGATAAATAATTTTTATTCAGTAGGAATTAAATTTTCACCTCAGTAATTTAGCTGCACCGATTCCAAGGGGAAATATGACACGTGGCTTGGATGAGAATACACACACACATAGATAGATATGTACATGTGCATGAGCTTAAGTTTTAAGCTTTAAAGAAAAGCAATAGTACTGTATTGTAAAAGTATAGTGGGATTCCGGCAAAAACAAGTAACCCTTTGAAAATGTAAACCGAAAGAGAACACTAGTATTGAAATCAACGCTGCTCCTACATTTCTAATGTATCCATTCCTCTAGAAAATTGTTACCTTTAATTCCCAGTTTCATCAAATTGAATTGGAAAAAAAAAAAAAAAAAAAAACTGGTGACTTACGTACATGCGAATACCTCCAACACTATCTCTCTAGCGCTCTCTCTCTCTCTATCTCTCCTTTTTGTACGCTAATTAATCTACCGCTCCGGCCTATAATTTGCTGCAACAAAATAGATTATAAACATCAGTGAATTGAACAGCTGGACGATTAATACAAGATAATGTGGTCATTCAAATGCATAACTTAATTCAATGGAAAAGCAGTCATTCAATATATAAGACTTAACAGACTATGTATTAAATAACATAATAGTGTGTACGCCGAGAGCATTGACTAAACCAGTTAGATTCAGATCTAACAACACTATTAATGCTGAGATAATTTTATATATAACAAAAGTATATGGCGTGCATCACTTATGAATTCAAATATTCTATTGCATTCTAGTGTGACATCCTTTTATCTGATTAGTAGATGATTGACATGTGATAATAGTGAGAGTCAAGGGCTTATAATTTATATAAGTAGAATACACTCCAGCGAGTGAGGTCCATTGGTCCCCACACTCAATTGAGTGCATTGGTGGTGTGTCTCAAACATCTAGCAATCCTTAACTCTTAGGGGGCGTTTGGTTTCCTTGATTAGTTTTGATTGATAAAATAATCAAAGGCTAATCAAGTGTTTGGTTTGCATGATAGGGCCGTGATAGATTATTTGGCTCGTATGTAATCAACCATTTGCTTGATTACTAATCAAGCCAAATTTGAGTTGATTATTAATCAAGCCTTCAATCCATAATGCAAATTTACAAAATTAATTTTATTAAAATTATTTTAGTCATAATTAAGTACGAGAAAAGTGAATTGAAAGGGGAATCTTGGTATTATACAATATTTTGGTCATATCACATTATTTATCAAACCTTGCAATCAAGCAATCCAAACACATGATTTACAATCCAAATAATCCAATCATCATTTATTCTATCAAGAAAACCAAACGTCCCCTAGAATATTATCACATATGTTTTTAATTTAATTAATTAAAATGGGCCTTAATTTAGTTCGATTATTTAATCTTGTTATTTAATTACCATGATAAGTCCGATAATGCCAAGTAAAGGAATAGTCGAAAAATATTAAAATAACTATCAATTACGAACAATATATGTCTGTCGAGATTATCATTCATATATAGAGATTATCACTTCATGACTAATATTCTTCACACAACAAATCCAAACTTTACTTACACTTCAGGCAATCATTACACACCCAAACCAACCAATATAGGTATATTTACTCAATACAAGAACCAATTTTTCAAATGTACCAACAAATCGTTGAGTATTTCTGTGTTGGGCCAAAATTTAATTCAACTTTGGGCCCAAATTAGTAAAAAATTTGGGTCTAAATTAGTTTTAAATTGAACTTAAATGATATGGGTTGTGGTGAGAAATTGTCTTTGGCCCAAACTGATGTTCAACATAATGGAGTTTTGGACTCATTTTATTTAGACTGTTATATATGACGTTATTGATCCAATTATTCAAGTGCGAGTCTTAGTTTAATCCGATTAATTAAATCTTGTAATTTAATTAACATAAAAAGTTAATCATGCCAAGTAAAATATAACAAAAAAAATAAAAAATAAAATATGAACTTTAGATTTGGCGTGCTTATTATTCCATAATTAATAATAAAATGTGTTCAAATTGCATAATTTAATCAATTATGCGCGTTTAACAAATAAATTACTCCATCATATGAGTCGGTATGACAAGACATGAATGAAGAGCATGTATTTCTTATGATATCGTTAAATTTATAAAATGGTGGGATTAGGGTTATGGTTAATGTGATTTAAATGACGACGATATTTGATTAAGTGAAGGTCAAGAAGTATTGAGATGCAAAGGCGATTAATGCAATAGAATATTAGTATTATTGTTATTTCTAGTATTTCAATTAAATAATTTAGTTAATCATAAATTGTTATAAACGGGTATTGCGATATTCATTGGCCCGTAGTAGAGTTTGCGATACATACAATAAAAAATGTCATCACATACAAATGTAATAGACCATACAAAAAAATGTTGGTGCATAGTGGATATTGGGAATCTGCTAATGACAATTTCCTATTGAACCAAAATTAGAGAGAAGAGAGCTGTAATTAAGAATGGCAGAAATTGCAGCAATTATACATCAATTCAACTATATATCTCTGCTGCTTCATTGTCTGGTGATGATATAGATATCTGAACTACACATATATAAAAAGCTCGTTTCCCATTGTAATTAACAACAAATATATATAAATAGACAGCAAGATTAAATAATTGTTCAACTTGAGATAATTACTTTTCTGCCCATCAAAACAAACTGTAGGGGTAACCGGGAAAAGAGATTAGAAATGGATGAAAAAGAGACTAAAAAGTCTAAAAAGTATGTGGTTTTATAACATGTATTAATAATGTCAAATTAATGACACAAAATTTATCATGTTAGGTAATATACGTATATTTGAAATACATTTTAATAATTTTTTAATATAACGTAAAATGATTATCGTTGAATTTCGATGGGATTACTAACTAGTATAAAATTAAAGCATTGATAAATATGTAAAGAAAATTTATGAAAGCTCTCATCGTCTTCAAAACATGAACTCTACTGGTATTTTGATAATGCAACTGAGTTAATCTTAAATAGCTCTCACCGCGGAAATGACAGCAATGCATCAATATTTAATTAATCTAATGTGTTTCACATAAATTTATTTCCAAAAGCTCAAATGACAGGAATGCATCAATATGCAAAAACTCGTTCAATTAATTTCCATAAGTAGAAAGAGTCAACTAAGTCTGCTGTGGAAAAGAATAAAATATATCAAGTCGCTCAATTATAAAGATCAATTTTATTGTTTTGTCTTTGATATACATATTAAAAGACTAATAGGTTCATATTTGTTGTCTTTACTTCCTTGTCATTATGTCATCGAGATTAATATATATTGTATAGTTCTTGTCTCTATAACTTGTCTATAATTGAGTTGACTTTAAAATATAACAACACTCTCTCTCTCTCAAGTGGGATTATAATAAGAAGAAAGATTAAGAAAATCATGAGCTGGAAAATTAATTGTCTGGTTTATGATATAAAAAAAAAGGTCGTTTTCCAGTGATCCCCACAATTGCCAGCAAGATTAATTATTATAATTAATTGTTCAACTTGAGATAATTAATTAATTGTCTGGAATTGATCAAAACAAACACTACTAATCTTAATCTTCAAAGTCAAACTCATTTCACAAAAGCATTTTGAGATCTCTGCAAGCACCTCTCCAGTCCTCCACAACAACCTAGCTATTTACAGTAAAGGTATGTATGTGTATATTTCTATAGAAAATATCAACACCATTTATTACTCTTTTCACATGTACATTTTAAATCTGTCTATGCTGTTTGTTTTATTTTATTTTGTTTTTAATTTTTATTGTTTTCTGAATAACTGCTTAATCCATTGATAATTTGCATATATATACCACATTGATACGTTAATAATTGATTTGTGTAAATCTAATCGTATGTATATATATGTTGTGCGTTTTGGGATCTTCTAACAGAGTTAATTTCCTGTTTGAAAATAAATTAATTTTTTCAGGGATGTAAAATAATTTAGATTTGCAGATGTTCAAGAATTTAGTTTGTATGATTTAAATCTGTGATACAAGGAAATAGTAGGTAAGGGTAGATTTGAAATCTGTAATGTCAAATTTGTGGAAGTTGTTTGGATCGATAATTTGACTTGGCAGTAGGATTCATAATTTATTATTGTGTGTTCAACTTTTTCTTTTGGGGATAATTAATTGATTTTGGTTCTCATATATTATCATAAAAGGGTTGGCAGTTTGGTGACTGACAAAATCTAATCCTGCCAAGTAAGACTGTCTAAATATTGCATGATTTTCGGTTAATGGATAGATTAGGAATTTTGTATTTTTTACAAACTCATAACGGAAAATTAATTATTAATTATTTTAATTATTGAAAAAATTGGAATATAGTAGTACATTCTAATTTTACAAACTCTAGAGATAGATTGGCTCATAAAAACATGAATGTCAATGGTCTTTGATATTAGAGCTCACAAATTCATATTTCTTGTCATTATGTGATTGTGATTAATATTGTATATTTCTTCTCCCTGCTACATGTGACGTAACTTTTAAAATATAACAAAACGCACACACTCACTCTAGAAATATTATGAGGAGAAGAAATATTTTGAAAATAACGAGTCTACAACAATATAAAAATATATAACTTTTAAATTTCGATATGTTTCCCCATGATACTACAAGTCTACAACAATATATAAATTCTCAACAAAATTAAATAAGAGGCGTACTTGTGATTGGTACTTCCGTTAATGGATGATTACAGGTTTTTGTATTTTTAAAGAGAAGAAATTATATATTGGATCACCTAAATTATTGTTTAAACTATTTTAAATTTGTTAATCCTTACTTGTCTTTTATATTATAGCTGTGATTGTGATTAATATAAAATATTTGCATATTCTTTCCATCCGCTACATCTGATGTAGTAATTTTTAAAATATAAGAGAAGAAATATTATATATGCATGAAAATTGTCAGCAATATTAAATATATAATTGTTCAACTTGAGATAATTAATTATCTGCCATCAAATCAAAACAAACACTATCGTTTTCATCTTCGAAATTGAAATCATATCACTAAAAGTGGAAGATTAATAGTTGAATTCCATTTGAGATTTGCAGGCAAATATACCTTCGTAACAATCCTTCCACTAAAGGTATGTATTTGTGCAAGGCCATTAATTGCTCTTTTCAACTCTAAGTTTTAAATCTGTCTATGTTTTTTTTTATTATTTTCCCCTTTTTTCTGAATATTACAATATTGACTGCTTAATCCATCGATAATATGCATCTTAATTGTTTATTTCTATAGTTCTATATATGTATATTTCCTGCTTTTTTTATGGTAAGTTATTGTGTGAATTGTTGCAGCTTTTGTGTAATGCAAAATTGTTGCAATTCCATCTTTTTAGATCCCGCAGTTCATTTAATTTTTAGCTTATTCGCTCATCTATAATATAATTACTACTGTAATTACTATTTGTCTTGGTGGATTAGATATAATCTTATGACATTGTGTTTAGTTGGATCGATTAGCTATTAATGACATTGATATTTTAATAATCGAGCCACTGGATGTATCCCTAGATTTTGTCGTATAACTCATCTGTGTCACTGTAACTCAATCTTTTAATTTGAATGTTTTGAAATTTCATCACTTTTATTTATTTATAATTTATGTTCTCATACTTTCGAATTCTTATACTCCATGTTACGAATATTTTCTGAACGCTAAGAAAAAAAATTATTGAAAAAAATGAATGAATTAATTTATGCAAGCATAATATTGCTACAATAAATATATTACTATATGAATAAAATTATACTATTATTATTTTTTTGCATAGACCTAATGATACGTCTTAAATCGTCTATGCTGTTTTTTCCTTTCTTTTCCTTCTAAATGTTCGTATCTTTTATTTGTATAGTATAGATCTAATGTTATGCATATATTGTGGCTTTTGAGATCTGCTAACAGTGAGAAAAGAATTGTAGGAATGGCAGAAGCTGCAGCTGAAGCAGTTGTAGGGGAAGTAGTGAAATGTGCCGTCCCACCAATTAAACGTGGGTTTAACTATCTCTGCTGCTTCACTTCCAACATCAACAATTTGAAAGACGAAGCAGAAGAGCTAGAAGCTGCAGAAAAAGGAATCGAGATGAAAGTCGAAACAGCTTTAAATGCCGGACGAGTCAAAGATCCTACTGTTGATATATGGTTAGCGAAGGCCAAAGGAATCAAAGACGAAAAGACTGCAATATTGGATCAAGTTCCAAATGTAGGAAGTGTTTGTTTGAATCTTGGAGCTCGTTTTTCTCTCAGCAAGACAGCCAAGAAAACAACTGATCGTATGAAAGAGCTTCGAGTTGAGTGCAGCAACTTTGGTGATGTATCCCTCCCAGGACCTCCAGCGGCAAGTAAACCCGTTCAATTGGGAAATGCATATGAGTTTGAGTCGAGAAAACAAATTGAGGAAGACATCATGACAGTTTTCAAGGGCGGAGACGTGAGTATGATTGGGATAAGTGGAATGGGAGGTTTGGGAAAGACTACCATGGCCACAGTAATCAGGAACAGAGTATTGAAGGAGCGTGTTTTCGAAGAAGCTGTGTTTGCGGTTGTCAGCCAGGCAGTAGACAAGCCCAAAATCCTGCTTGATATTGGTGGACAATTGGGTTTGAAGCTCCAAGATGAACCTTCGGAGACTGTTAGAATACAAAAACTGCATGAGAGACTAAGTGGCACAAAGAGGATTCTGCTAGTGCTAGATGATGTTTGGCAAGATATCAAGCTAGAGGAGTTTGGAATACCTCTTGATTTCAAAAGTTGCACGATCCTTATAACATCCAGAAACAAAAAAGCTTTGAGTGAAATGGGTGTGCAAAAGGAATTTGGAATGCAAATCTTATCTGAAGACGAGGCATGGTTTCTCTTTACAGAGAAAGTTGGCGCATGCATAGATCATGCTAATTTGAAACCTTTAGCAGAAGAAATCGTCAAAGAGTGTGAAGGATTGCCCATTGCCCTTGTAACTCTTGGTGCGGCGCTAAAAGGGGAGAAGGGTCCATCCGTTTGGAGAAACACACTAACCCGCCTGAGGCAAAGGAATCCTGATGATCTTATTGCAAAGTTTTATACTCCCTTGAAACTAAGTTACGATTTATTGAGTTCGAAGGAGGATAAATCTCTATTCTTGCTTTGTTCTTTGTTTCCTGAAGATGCAAATATTCCTATAGAGTTCCTAGCTTATTTTGGTATAGGATTGGACATCTATGAAGGCATCACAAATTTGGAAGAATTGAGGGATAGAGTGTCCGCTGGTGTTACGAAGCTAAAAGGTCGATCTTTGCTAATGGATTGTGAGGAAGGAGATGATCACGTGAAAATGCATGACATTGTTCGTGATGTTTGCATATTCATTGGTAAAGAAGAAAAACTTGTTGAAGGAGATAATTGCTCTTGGATTTCTTCCTTTGAGCAGCTTGGAGAAGGAAGTAAGCTTCCTACTGGATTGGGATCCCCTAAGTTACGTCTACTCTTCTTGAGTTGCAGTGGTGATTATAACCTAGGGGAGGAGGGAGCATCCAAACTTGATAGCAACTTTTTTGAAGGGATTAGTGATCTCCGTGTGTTGTGCATTCTTAATTACCAGTCATTGACATCACTGCCGCCGACACATTCCTTGCAAAATCTCAAGAGTTTGGTCTTACATTCATGTGATAGACTGGAGACATTATCTGTCGTTGGGGCTTTCGTAAATCTTGAGATTCTCATTTGTCGTTATTGTTCCTTAATTAAGGAGTTACCTTTGGAGATAACGAGATTAAATGGCCTGAAATTGTTAGAACTCACGGGGTGTGAAAATCTCCAAAGTATAGGTCAAGGCATCATATCAAATCTATGTGGGTTGGAGGAGTTGAAGATGATGAATAGCTTCAACAAATGGGAATCAGAAGATAGAGAAGAAAGCGAGAATGCAGGGCTAAGGGAGCTAGAGAAATTGATCAATTTGAGATGCTTGGAGATTGAGATTGAGGATCCTTCATTAGCAGCAAAAAAGATACAACTATCATCAAAGATTAAGAGATTTCACATCAAAATTGGTACAAGTAGAGGATACCATGGCCATTTGTATGATAAAGGAATGGTTCTAGAATTGAAGAGAGAACTTAATTTAGTAAATAGTATCTCAATGCAGTTTCTAAGAGATACTGAATATCTACATTTTGAAGGAAGTGGTGCAAATAGCATGGACTTGGCAAAATGTCAAAACATTAGGTGGTTGGAGTTAACGAACTGTGAGACTATCACTTCAATGGTGGATGATGCTACTGCGCTCCCAACTTCCTTAGAGCATTTGATGCTTGGCGAGCTTCCCAAATTAGAAGGGATATGTGATGGTCCAGTCTCCTTCAATTCTTTCGACAATCTCAAAGAATTAGTACTCATTCAATTGCCGGAGCTACAGCAATTGTGGAAGAGTAGCAGTGTTCCACCACTTTTGACCAACCTCTCTTCTATTAATATCGAGGGTTGTGATATCCTATGCAATCTAGGACAATTGTCAACGGCAGGAAAGAATTGCCTTCCACAACTCCAAGAGCTTGTTATCAAGAAATGTGAGAAGATGGAGCAAGTGTTTTTGTGGAACAAAATTAGAAACAATAGTGGATCACAAAATGATCATTGTATCATAAAAGTGTTCCCAAAACTGAAGAAGATTGAATTGTGTGATCTACCAAATCTTGCAACTTTCTACGAAGGAATGGATGGCTTCGAATTCCATCTACTAATGGAATTGTCTATTGAGGAATGCCCAAAATTGAAAGACATGGGATGTAGTGTGGACATTGATGACGATTCTTCGCATCTATTCTGCCAACCGGAAAAAGTAGGTACCATTATTCCTTTTTCTTTTAGTATGTAATAGTATATTGAAGATACTAATTCGTATATTAACGTTCCAGGTATCTTTTGGCAACATCAAGAAATTATCTCTAAAGCACCAATGGAATCCATTCTATGGTCATGAAATTCCTTTGTCCATCTTGAGTGGATTGGAAGTTTTAAATTTCTTTAAGCTTTACAGAAGTACGAGTTTATTTTCATCTTCGGTGGCTAGAAATCTTGTCAATCTGAGAGTACTACAGATAGGAGGGTGTGATGAGATGTTAAAAGTGATTGAAGACAACAAGGAAGATGAGAAGAAGAAAGTGGTGAGTGGTGGTCAAATGGCTCTAATTCTATTTCCGAAATTGGTAACCTTTTGCAATGTACTAATAGCATATTTTACGTTGTAGGTATTATTTGGCAATGATAGTGAATCACAAAGTCATCATTGTGTCACAAAAGTGTTCTCAAAATTAAAGAAAGTGATTAAATGTGATGAGATGTTAAAAGTGATTGAAGACGAGCAGGAATTTGAGGAGGAGGATGTGGTGAGTGATGCTTGTGAAATGCCTCTAATTCTATTTCCCAAATTGGAGGAGCTTCGATTGGAGGATTTACCCAAATTGGTGACCTTTTGCGAATGGAAATGTGACCTTAAGTTGCCTTCTTTGATGATAATTATTATCAAGAGGTGCCCTGATATGAAAAAATTGAGTTTGGGATTCCTAGCTGCACCAAAATTGTATTATTTCGATTCAGACTTCGAGCATAATCTTGAATCTGAGGTCATATTATTAATCACAGCCTTTTCCTTTATTTCCTTTAATTTCAATTTATTCACTGAAACTACTGAGTTTGAATTGCAGGTTTCATCTGACAGCCTCAAGAAATTGGAAATCGGCGGGATTAAAAAAGCATTGCAAGGTCATAAATTATTTAATGGATTGAAAGCCATACAAGTCTTTGAATGTAGTATGACTTGTTTATTTAGGTCTTCTATGGCTAGATGTCTTGACAGTCTTGAAGTATTATCTATAATTTGTTGCTTTGAGATGGTAAAAGTGATTGAAGATGAAGATGAGGAGAAAGTGGGGAGTAGTAGTGAGAGGACTCTTCTATTTCCTAAATTAAAGACACTTGATTTGAATTATTTACCCAAATTGGTGAGTTTTTGTGAATGGAAATGTGATATTGAGTTGCCTTCACTGAGAGATGTGAAGATTAAGCATTGCCCTGTTTTGAGAAATTTCACCATGGGATCCGTAGTGTTCAAAGCTTCACCAAATTTGAATAGTGTGTTGCAGCAATTGGAATACATAGTAAGAGTAGAGGTAAGAACAATTAAATTCCACTTAATATTTCTCCTTCCGTCGCTTGCATAACTATTTTCAATCTTAATTTAATTATATTAGTGTGCTTCTTCATCTTCCCTGCAGGTTTGGAAGGAATCATCAGTTGTATTCATGTTGTAATAATAATCTGTATTTTAATCTCCTGAATCACTTGTTTTATACGAAGTAATAAATACATAGAAAGCTGATATGAAGAATGCCTAAATCCTAATGTAAGTTTCTTGTAAGATTAACAATAAAATATTTACTTTGCAGGTATCATACGGCAACCTCAAGGAATTATCTATAAAGCATCAGTGGAATCCATTTTGTGGTCGTAAAACTCTTTTATCCCTCTTCAATGGATTGGAAGAGTTGGAATTCTCTACGCTTCACGACAATACAAGTTTATTTTCATCTCCCATCGCTAGAAATCTTGTCAATCTGAGAGTACTAAACATAAAAGATTGTGATGAGATGTTAAAAGTGATTGAAGACAACGAGGAAGAGGATGAGAGTACTGCTCAAATGCCTCTAATTCTATTCCGCAAATTGGAGGTGCTTTTATTGAAGGATTTACCCAAATTGGTGACCTTTTGCGAATGGAAATGCGACGTTAAGTTGCCCTCGTTAAGGGAATTGAATGTGAGTAGTTGTCCTGATTTGAAGAATTTGAGCTTGGCTGCACCAAAATTGGATTTTTTCATTACAGACTTCAAGCATAATCTTGAAATTGGAGTCGAGGTAAATTATTAATCACGACCTTTTCCTTTATTTCATTTAATTTGAATTTAGTCGCTGAAACTACTGAGTTTGAATTGCAGGTTTCATCTGACAGCCTCAAGAAATTGGAAATCAGCGGGATTAAAAAGCCATTGCATGGTCATAAATTATTTAATGGATTGAAAGCGATACAAGTCTTTGAATGTTGTATGAGTTGTTCATTTACGTCTTCTATGGCTAGATGTCTTGACTGTCTCGAAGTATTAATTATATACAAATGCACTGAGATGGTGAAAGTGATTGAAAATGACGAGGAAGTGGGGAGTGGCGGTGGTGAGAGGACTCTTCTATTTCCTAAATTAAGGAAACTTGAGTTGAGATTAGTACCCAAATTGGTGAGCTTTTGTGAATGGAAATGTGATATTGAGTTTCCTTCACTGACACATGTGAGCATTAGTAGATGCCCTGCTCTGAAAATTTTCACCATGGGATCCATAGCTGTTGCACCAAATTTGGAAAATGTCGAATTAGACAATGAAGATGTTGGTGGTGGCACAAAGGATTTGAATAGCATGGTGCGGCAATACATGCAGGTAAGAAATTTAGAATGATGTTTTTTAGGTGAGAATTGAGAATGAGGCTTCATTGATTATATTTACTGCTCTTTTACTATAATAAACCAAACTCTATTGAAGAATATAGCATCAATATTTCTCCTTCCCTTTCCCTTAGCCTCTACTGTTTGATGGCTAGTATAAGGTTTTCTTGTAAAACTGACCCACTCTTTGATTAATCATTTTAATTTTTTGACATTAATGTAATCAAGAAACGGCAAGAAGAGAGGAAGAAGTGGGAAAAGGAGAGGAAGAAGATGGAAGCTGAAGAGAAAGAAAAAGAGGAAATAAAGGGTGAAATAGAAGAGGAGCCCCAAAATTGACACTTCTTCAACCATTCCAACTGGTAACACCTTTCCTATATTTGGTTGAAATTTCATGATTAATGCAGTTTTATACATAATTAATTCCGGCAACTTTATGCATCTAATAACTAATTACAGTGAGTCTAGTTATATGTATTGTAGCATATATATTTTTATTGATATTCTCGTGTATTGTAGAAGAGAGTTGATGTGACCACAGAAAAGGAACACTTATTTTCCATATTTGTTTGGCTCTAATTTTGTCGCCAGCTTCAACAGATAAACTGTTTATGTATCTTATTTGTTTTGTTTGGAGATTCACTTTCAGACTTATGACCCTATTTTCTATGACAACTCGAGGATTTTGATGGTAATAATAGAGCTAATTAAGATGTTAGATTTGGTTCTTTTTTGTTTGTTTTGAAGAATTTATTCGCCTAAATCATAGTAGTTGAGAAATAGTGAAAATGGTACTCCCTCCGTCCATGAATTTCCTTTACATTTTGACCCGACACGGGTTTTAATAAGGTGTATTGACTTTAAGTAAATATATAGAGTGAGTGGAGTTTGGGTCCCACTTATATGTGTATTTTAAATTAAAGGTGAGAAGATAAAGTAATGATGTTGATGTGTGAGGTTAAAGGTGGGCCATCAATGACATTTTTGTCAATGATATCAGTGTAGTTAAAGTAATGATGTTGATGGATGTGATTAAAGTTATTTAGAAAAAATTTCCTTATTTGGCAAAATTGAAGTGTAAAGAAAGGTTGTGGACGGAACAAAATGGCAAAATGTAAAGAAAATTCGTGGACGGAGGGAGTAGTAGGAATCTGATGAGCTAAACTAATCCACTTTTGCTTGATTTTGGTGTTGAGCTTCAATCAACTTTATAGACTTGACCAAATACACCCTTGGCTTGATAAGTTTCTTCTACTCTTTTTTCACTGCTTCTACAGCTTGATTGCCATTTCTCTTTAGCTGATAAATTAGTTTCATCTTTAGTGTTGATGTTCACTTCATCATATCTACATCACTTGTCAGATATATCATATACTCTCTCCATCCCACTAAACATGGCACCTAACTTTTGGGCACGGAGATTAAGAAAGTGGTGTTTTTGTGTGTAAAGTAGTATAACCACTTTTGTTGACTAAGTTTTTAAGGCAAATTTATTTTCTTTTTAAACTTGTGCCATTACTAATGGGACAGCTCAAAATGGAAATAGTACCATATTTAGTGGGACGGAGGGAGTGTTTTGAAGCACAGCAGAGTGGCCGTTGCTCTGCTGTGCCCAGCTCTTTCGTTGCATTTGATTTAAGCCACGCTTTTAAGGCCACAGTCGCGTCGCGCGTGTGCCCCTCAATCATCAATGAGTGAGGCCTTTGTAGACTTGACCAAATTAATACACCCTTTCCAATCTCACATATAAATGCTTCACACAACTTCTTGCTGTTTCAGCCAATGTTTTGCTCCTGTTGAGGTGTAGCATATATCATATATGCATCATATTTGGATTAATTAGTGTCTATACTAATACAATACAACAACAAACCTTTCATCTAAACTCAACTTGCTTATTATGTTGATTTCATTTTTATGCTCTGTTTTTTTAAGAGATTCTTATGCTCTGTCATGGAACTCATATCATAAAGACAAGTATGAAGCATATAACTAATATTCTTCGCACAACAAATATATCCAAACTTTACATGCTCTAAGCATAAAGAAGTTATTCCACAGCCAAACCAATATATGTAGATATATATACAATATACAATACAAGAACCAATTCAAATATACCAACAATAACATAGCAGCACTATAAAGTCTAATAAAATGAAATCTTTGAAGAAATGAGAAGCTATTCTTGTTCAACCTTTTTATGTGTGGTCAATGGTAGAATATAAGGGTTGTTGGGCCAAAATTTAATTAAACTTTGAGCCCAAATTAGTAATATTGGGCCTGAATTAGTTTTAAACTGAATTGAAATGGTATGGGTTGTGGTGAGGAATTGTCTTGGGCCCAAACTGATGTTCAACATTAAGGGACTATTGGGCTGATTTTATTTAGACTATTATGACGGCATTAATCCAATTATTAAAGTGCGGGCCATAATTTAATCCGATTAATTAAATCTTGTCATTTTTTTATGAATATTTTTTGAGAATTATAAGTGGTACAAATATAATATCATGACAAATTATAGCTCAACACCGCACACAGGCGGGACATGACCACTACACCGTACTAAGATGGTACAACTTATCATTTAGTTACCATGAAATGTCATATCACATCAAGTAAAACTACGTCTACAACCGGAAAAGATCAATATAACAATACGAATTATGAACAATTTAGGTTTGTTGAGATAATTATCCATAATAATAAAAATGTGTTGAAATATAATTAATGAAATCACATAATAAAAGTAATTATGTGCATTTGACAAGACATGAATGAAGGGCATGTTATGTACAGTATTCCAAATCGCAAGAATGAATTACTCAATAGCTCTCGCATAAATGGATCAAATAATTTGATGTGTCTCTCAAATAGTTTAATTTCCATATATAAAGATTTAGCAGATTTAATTGACATTAACAGAGTTGAGCAAGCTAAAAGTATGATATTTCCTTACTTCTACAGATTAGTTCATCCTAATCAATAAGTTTATGCATAAAAAAAGATACAGCAAAAGACAAAAAATAATTCTTTTTTTTTATAGGGAAACATATGTTATACAGTGTTTTCTTGTCTTCACTTTCTTGTCAGTATGTGATTGTGATCAATATTGTATATTTCTTCTTGGTCTAATAATTGAGGTGACTTGTGAAATATAACAAAAGTCTTCCTCATTAGTAGAAATATAATGAAGACGAAGAGCTAGCTGGGAAATTGTCTAGCAATGCCATAGAAATTTGGAGTAGATAGAAATGTGGTCCTACAACAATATATAATTTCTCACCTAGATTAAATAATTGTTCAACTTGAGATAATTAATTAATTAATTGTCTGCCATCAAAACAATTAAACACCAAAATTGTTTTCATGTTCTAAGTCAAAGTCGATTTGCATTTGAGATCTCTGCAGCAACAGCTCTCCACTTCTTCATAACAACCGATTACGGTAAAGGTATGTATGAATTTATGCAGATGATATAATTAATATTGAAATAATTACTCTTTTTTCAACTGTATGTCTTTAATCTCTCTCAAGTGATGTTTGTTTCTTTTCTTTTTTTTTTCTAAATATTACTGCTTTCACTTCTTATATGTTGAATACCCTTAGAAATCTTAATTATTGAATGGATCGATGATATTAAAGAATTGTTCAACTTTAGGAAAATCGTTGAATTCCATTAATTTGAGATCTGCAGACACGTCTTCTGTCATTCATAACAACCCATCCAGTAAAAGGTATGTATGTATGCAGATGATTTATCTATGTTGGTGAAGTTGTTGTTTCTATAATAAATATCAACACCATAAATATGCCATCTTTTTCATTTTAGATTGTTCCGTGAGTAGTACTGTAAGTCTCTAGCTCAAAATGAAAATAAGTTTTATCTTAAAAAATTTAGTCCATGTGACTTAAATTTGTTATATAAGGAAATGGTAGGTAACTAAGGTAAGGGTAGATTTCAAAATTTGTAATCTCATATTTGTGTAAGTTTTTTGGATAATTTCATTTTGTAGTAGGATTCATATATAATCGAATCCATTATTGTGATTCAAATATAGAATAGAAGGGTTGTTGGGCCAAGTGAGTTAGAACTCAGGGCCCTAATTAAATAGCAACTGACTAGAAATTATATGGGCTATTGTGAGGAATTGTCTTCGGCCCAATCTAATACTGAACATAACAGGATATTGGGCTGATTTTAGTTAAACTATTGTGACTTTATTGGGCTTTAATTTAATTAATTAAAGTGAACCTTAACTGAGTTCGATAAATTAAACCTTGTGATTTAGTTACCATGAAAAGTCAGATCATGCCAAGTAAAACTATAACCCAAAAAAGATTAAAACAACTACATGGATGATGAGCACGTTAAGCTTGTTTTTTTTTTTGTGTGTTTAATGGCGCGAGCAGAGTGATGTTTAATTATTTAAATTATGTCCAAATTCCAACCGTAGTTTCGATTTGCTAATCACACTCCATTAATCGAGTTATTCACAAACAACTCATGTCGAATTCCAAAATAAATAGGAGTAAGTTTATTTGTGTATTTTAGTACCAAAATTTTAGATAAGGTTAAAACCAAAATTTTGCTAAATTTTGTATATTTATTTACAGGCAATTATACTCTTTGGTTGTATTTTTATTGTTTTCCTAGATATTACAAGTTAATTTCACTGCTTAATCCTTCGTTAATATGGATATTTACCACATTGACATCTTAATTATTGATTTGTATAAATCTAGTGGTATGAATTTATTCTGCTAAATGGTAATATAACAGTTTCCCATTTGAAACGAAAACAGAGATAAGAGAATTGTAGGAATGGCAGAAGCTAATTTAATTGGACCAGCAATGGATCAAGCTGTGAAATTGGTTGGTCCACCAATTAAACGTCAATTCAACTATCTCTGTTGCTTCTCTTCCAACATCAAAAATTTGGAAAAAGAAGCGAAAGAGCTCGACGATGCAGAAGAAGGTATCCAGGTGCAAGTTGATAGAGCTTTAGAGGATGTACGAGTCATCGTTCCTCAAGTTAAGACTTGGTTGGAAAAATCTAAGGAAATCAAAGACGAAAAGACTGCAATATTGGATCAAGTTCCAAATGTAGGAAGTGTTTGTTTCAATCTTCGAGCTCGTTT
>JAYJMF010117003.1:0-17798 GCA_036873715.1 Salvia sclarea
TTCTAACTATAACTCTAATACAAGATTTGAGCTAAGTAAGAAAAGATCTCCAACTGAAAACCCTAAGCAAACAATCGTTTGAGTGAACAGAGGGTAAGAAAAGTATTCTAGATAAGAGCTAAAACAAAAGACTTCTCTTCTTCGATGTTGTGAGTTGAGAGATGATTCAAGCTCACAAGATCGGTGTCCTTGAAGGGCAGAGATGGTGAAGTATTTATAGGCACATTTGAGAAGATATCCGTTGGAGGGAGATGTCTTAAACAAAAGAGCCGTTGCAGAGATAGATGCATTATGTCGTCCTTGATGGCAGACCTTCAACCATACTCTAGGAAATATAGTCCATCATTTTCTTTTTCGGTCCTTTTAGGTTTGAAACCCTAAACGAGGACACAGAGATGTCCTAGAATGGACACAGTTGACCTAAAAGTAGATGTTCAATCGTACTTGGTCAATCCCGGAGAATCCGCTGCATTTAATGCGGCTTCGGACTGAGTATCCTTGGAACAACTTCAGCTTTCTTCAAACTTCAACATATCAGCATCCTTCGTTTCTTTAGTCTTCAGCATATCAACATTCTTCGATATGCCGTTATCATGCTATTCAGCCTTGTTGCTTATCAACAAATCTGCATGTCATCTTTCAATACTTCAGCTTTCTAGTTTCTTCAGTACCTGAAAAATAAGTTAATACAAGGCAGCAGTGTTTTGGTAATCATCAAAACTAATGTTAGGATTCTCCCAACAATTCTTTTTATAGAAAGCTTAACTTAGTTTCTTTTATTTAGAAAGGAAACACTCTTCTCTCAAAAAAAAAAAGAAAAAAAAGAAAGGAAACTCTTGGAGTTTTGACAGTTGGAAATTGAATCTTTTAATATCAATAATATTTATGCAAGCGGTTAAGTTGAGACACTCAGTGACACTAGATCTTGAGTTCAAATCCCATCTCTGTGTGGGTATTTTCCCACTTTTAAGTGGGTAGTTGTCCTGCATGCGTGCTATGTAGTGGTGCCACCTGCGTGCGGTGTGGAACTTTAATTTGTTATTGTATTTGTCTTAGTATATTATATCTGTACCACTTGTGTAATTTAAAAAAAAAATACCGATAATATTTATAAACACTTTTATTTGTTTAATCTTCAGAAAAGGGAGGTATTAATAATTCTGGTCAGCGGTCTAGGTCGAAAAATTTATTCTGTCAAACTCTCCTAATCCTCGAATCTATCTCAAAACAATTAAATACTAAGAAATACTACTATAAATGAAAAAAAAAAACCTTAAAAAGGAAAATAGAAAAGTAAAAGGCAACGCCGAGTTCCTCGATCTGACATACTACTAGTTTTCTAACAGCTTTGACGTAACCAAAAATGGTGACCGCCTTCTCGCTTCGACCACATTATTCTCTCTCTACACATTCAATTTGATCTAGGGTTTCATTATCACTTATCAATCCTACTCCGAGACCTTCTCCTAATTCATGCTCTGCCGCGTATGTTGATTGCATTTGTTTCGGTGTATTTATTGAAACCTTGTTTTTGAGGAAAAAGGAGAACTGAACGAGATGAAGACATCGCTGAAGAAATTGCAGAAATTTGCTTCGCATAGGCACGATAGAAGAGCGCAAAAGCAGCAACAATCTGTGTCTTTAGATGAGCATGCTCGAGCTACACAGGTACTTTTGTACTACAGTTTGGTTCGAGAAGGAACATGAGATAACGAGCTTTGCGATTTCGTTTTCCACTTTCGTATTAATGTGCATTATTTGGTGAGAAATTGGGGGTGGATGGGGATTTCAGATATTTATATATATGCAGGAGTCTGGAAATTTTGTTGTTTACGACTGTTCTTGCCAACATTCCGAAATTCGAAATAGATGGATGAAACTTTGACCGGTCAACGATCTTATAAAGTATGTCAGCTTGCTCATTAATTTGGAATCGAAGTAACTATCTGCAATCGGAACTGCGGTTGTTGTTGCATTTTTTATTTTATCTTTGAGTTTTACTGACAGTGGTTTTATTTGAGGTATGTGGTTTCTTGGATAATGAACGAATGAGAGGCTTCTTCATAATCTGTCCATTAGTTTCAACTTTCAACAGATTTTGTTTCAAAACTCAGAGAGCCTTAAGAGGGGGATGAATGAAAAAGAATGAGTTTGCAATGAATTCAGCCTTGTTAAATGAAAACGTATTCAGTTTTCGCTTTTCTTTAAAAAAAATAGAAAGAGATATATCAGCTCTGTACATAGTTATAAATGAAGTCCGTTTTCTCCCTTGATGTCTGGTAGCTTTCCTTTTATAGATTATTTGGGGATGACTAGATTGTTAAACAAAATGTAGTAGAAATCGGTGGAGTCCCTTCAATAGTTTGATTTAGGAGATAACTGAAACAGATGAAGTCGGGTCTACTTCAGATGTCCCCTTTTCCTGAAAGAACCATCATAATCTAGTTTTTATATCTGTAAGTATATAGGTGAAAGTCTATCAATTTTACACCTGTACCTTGTTGATGTTTGGACTTGGTTGCTCACCTTCTTTATGTTATAATACCATGTCATTGGGTTACTAGTCCAAGGTGGTGTGGTATGGGTAATATGCATTTTCATTGGTGGTTTATCCTTGTCATTGGTGGGTATTATTTTCTCTCCTCCTCCAAGTTCCTCACAGAACCCTCTCCATTAGCTATATTCTATATGGTTATGGTTATTTGACTTATCATGCCTTATATCTTGATTTGGAATTTGTTCTATGTTCAGGACATGATTGATATGAGAGACTGCTATGATAGGCTACTGTCTGCTGCAGCTGCAACTGCAAACAGTGTATATGGTATCAAATGATTACAAGAACACTTTCTATTCTTGATTAGCAAATTGACATTTTACGAATTTGAAAATATCCATTAGTCTTTGATTCTGTCTGTTTCTTGTATACGTTCAAAAGTATCAACCTTAGATAGGTTTCTTATATTCCTCTCTGTTTCTTTGATTCTGCAATGATAAATGCCTTTTGGCAAAAGGACTATTTTAGTAAAGGCTCGAATCGGGACATCTAGTCTCTGAGGCATGCAGTTTCATTTTTCAACACTTGGCAACTATTACTCTGATGTTTTATTAGGGAAATGATATTATTGTTTCCTTAACTGAAAGAGCATGAAGTTCAATTATCCATAGTTTCATTACTACTCCCATTTGTTCATAAGTTTAGTTTCCGATCCCTATTTAGACTTGTTCTGGCCTTTGTGTGTAAATAGATGATCTCTGTTATTAGCTATTGCTTCATATGTGGTGTTTCCTTGGAAATATTTTATGAGATAAACTTTGAATGATTTGTTCTCTTTTAGATGTTTTGAATGCATTCAGTTATTGATATTTATAAGTCCATTTTTTAATCTTCTTTTAACCCCCCCCCCCCCCCCCCCCCTCACTTTCAGAATTTTCAGAGTCATTGAGGGAGATGGGTGATTGTCTTCTTGAAAAAACAGCCCTGAATGACGATGAAGAAAGCGGTAAGCATTACTCATGCTTGTATATCACTCAATGAAAGACGCTGAAGATAATTTCTGGTCAATCTATAATATTTTTGTACTGTACTATGTGTCTTCCTCTGAAAGAAAACTGATATCTATAGCATATTGATGTCATGTTCCAACCTTCAGCTTGAGAAGGCCTGGTTTGATTTGTTAATTTTGGTAATAGTTGAATGAGTGAGTACAAAGTCTCTTACATATTACTAGCGTCAATTGCATTTTGAGTTTTCTCTTTGAGGAAATGTAGCAAGCATTATTAGACTGCCTACCTTAGTATCATTCTACTGAACTAGTTCTTCCTGTGGCACTGCTGGAGGATCTGGCAGACTTATTTCTCATTGCTGTTCTGTATAATCTTAGTTATTTGCAGTTTTGCACTAAACTAGTAATGCAGTCAATACTTTACCTTGATTAATTAATAGCTTTTGTTTTTCAGGAAAGGTTTTATTAATGCTAGGGAAAGTACAGTTTGAACTTCAGAAACTTATTGATGGTTATGTGAGTTTTAATGATCTATATATATTAGTTCTATTTTCTGTGTTAAGCCTTTCCATTAATTATTTTCTTGGATTTCAGCGGTCACATATATTTCAGACAATCACAATTCCATCCGAGTCTCTTCTAAATGAACTTCGGATAGTAGAGGTATGCTCCAGTAGATAATTTATGGTGGTTTTTTATTTTCAATGCATTATCCCCTCTTGCTTCCCTCTTCAATTGTGCATCAATAGCTGCTGTGTTCATTATCTTGGTTCAGAAAATTTTAGCCCGATTCCCAAAGTCTAGTCTTGGAGTATATTTTGAAATAGAGCATGGATGAATCCCCTTGTCATTGTGCTTTGAAAAGCGGACTTGCTTTTGTTTTTGATAGCTAATCATATCCAGAGGCTTTCCTTGGATCTCTTCCCTATATTGCTAGACCTTAGTTGAGCAATATCTCTTTATATGACCTCTAGCTGCCTACTGTTTGTGATTGAGCCCCTTGACCAGCAGTGTTTAGTTATATAGATTATGAACCGTGGTAATTTTAACATCTGGGAAGTACATGCTTAATATCTTGTTTCTTTCCCTGTAATCCATGCCTACAGTCGTTTATCTTGGTTCTTTTTTCCTGTTTGTGCAGGAGATGAAGAAGCGATGTGATGAAAAAAGGTCCAAATGCACTCCTTTCTTTGTTTTTTCTGCTTCAGAGGTTCACTTGTTCATTTCTTTTCCCAGGTTGGATCATTTGACTAATTTTTCTTTTGAAAACATTATTTTTCAGAGAACTATATGATGATTTATTGAACAAACAAAAAGAAAAAGTGAGGTTAAGGAACAGTAAAAGCGAACATTTTCATTCACCTCAGCTTCAAGAAGCCCATGAGGAATATGACGAGGAGGCAAACGTTTTTGTCTTTCGCATGAAGTCCCTAAAACAAGGGCAATCCCGTAGTTTTCTAACACAGGCATCCCGGCATCATGCTGCACAGGTTGTTTTCTTTGCTGCTTTCTGGGTTCAAGATTTCTGATTTCCTGCCATAAACTTATTAATGAGTGAAACTTCACTTTCACAACAGTTGTACTTCTTCAAGAGAGCAGCAAGATCTTTGGAGGCAATTGAGCCACATGTCAGTATGCTTGCTGAACAGCTACATATTGATTACCATTTTAGCGGACTCCAAGATGATGGACGTGAAATTCTTGATGATGACGAGGATGATGATGAAAGTGACGGGGATGTTGACACTGAAGATGGCTCTGAAATGCATGATGCAGAATTGAGTTTTGACTATGGACAAACTGGGCAACAGCAAGAAGTCCCTGCATCAGGAAACTCAATGGAGGTAACACATCTCCTGCTGTAAAATAATATTCTTAATCAAAGAAAAGAATTTCAAATTGTTTATTGTCTCATTGCCTTGTTGTACTTGGTTCCTTGACATTATGTCCGAAAACTATAGTTCATAATTAAGCTAGTATAGCTTTGTATGTTACTCAATAACTTTACATTCTGCAGTTGGATGGTGCTGATGTCACGTTCTCTCCTGATCTTAAGTTGGACCCCGCAAAGGTAAGGATTATTGTCCTGTGCTAATGCTGATAACATTGTCCACCTCCTACTTGACCGTGGGAAGATACTTTGTCTGAATATACCTAAAAACACATGTGGTGCTTTTTTGCATTTGATTCTCTAGTTAACCGAGTTAGGATTTCCTTCCTATGAGATTTGTTAATTAAGGAATTCTTTTTTGTGTTTTCGTATTGTGCAAGTACTGGCCATCGCATCATGAGGTAAAGTAGCATAGTAATAGCACAATTCAGCCAACAGTGGTTATACATATATTGTATATCATGTTTGGAGCTTATAAGTTCCTTAAAATTGTTTGGTAAACTTGTTAAAAAAACTGATCTTATGCTGTACGTTAACATTAATCCAGTAGATAGGGGACATGCACTTTGCATCCTCTTCCTAATATGTAGTACTCATGTCTCAGACTTCCCTCCGTGAAGATAAAATATTCTTAAAAGGTCAATGAGATCCTAACTTATTGCTGAAGATCTTATTTCACAACACCTTTAAATTATAAATCATCCTTAATTATATCGAAGTCTCACAATCCCATTCTACCCCAGCACTCCAACTATATTACTTAAAATGAGATCTAACATCTTGTAGACTGAAAACCATCTTATAAGATATAAGAGCATGTACGCTCTTTAGATCAGTTTGTCTAAATGATTTTTTATAACAACATTTTTATCTTCAAATAAATTAATTATCGACCGTAATATGATAGAATCATGATTCATCTTCATATTAAAATATTACAGTTATTATTATTATTATTATTATTTTTTTTTAAGAACTTACGGGGGCAAACATATGCTTTATAAAGTTACGATTTTTATTTTCCAATAACTGGAGGATGTGTATGTTGTGTTTCTAAATGTCATGGTAGTTTTCTGTTTCTTACAATTTACAGAACCTTATGTCTGAATACACAAGCGATGACCTGAAAGAAGCATGTTAATTTTTTGGGAGTTAACAGCATAAAACTCTGATTAGTTTTAGTAATTACCCCTTCCTTAATTAGAAGAATTTAGCTGCATAAGCTGAAGGAATTATGCCTGGTGCAATTTGTTTCTGATTAAAGCAGAGAGTTCTTCATGTAGCGATAAGGGTTTATATGGATTTGGTCCAGAGGAGTTAAGAACTGAAAGCTTCTAAAGAAACTTGTATGGGTCATCAGAAAGATTATTTGACTATGGATATGGATGTAGACTGTGTAGTTCAAAAGTTCATTTTATGTAGAGATTCATCACTTTTCAGATAAACATATTTTACACGAAGCAATGAGGATTTAGTTTGTGTCTTGTTTCTTTTCTGTATGCATTTCGAATGTAAGGTATCCTACTTTTGTAGTTCCCTTCATTATTATAAGCAATAATAAGCCATGATGATTTAGTTCCATCCAAATTGCAGGAGATCTTACAAGGTTCTCGCCAAAATCTTTACTCTCTCTCCGCACCTCTCTTTCAAAGAGGGGCTGGAGCAGTAAGCAAATCTGCACCTCTCTTTCCTCAAAGAAAACCTGATTCAGCTGAGCGAATGGCACAGATGGGCCCTTCACCATCCCGCAAGTTCACTTCTTATGTACTACCCACTCCAGATGAGGCAAAAACTCCAAGATCTGGGGATTTATTTAGTGAAGCTCCTCAAACAAGACTGGCTGAACCCAACCTCCGGCATTCATCTCCCATCGATCAGAACAAGTATGAAAGACTTGAGCCAAATGATAAATTGTCTGGACTCATCATCTTAGACACACAATCAGTACTCAAAGAGAGGAACACTTCCATAAAAGCCAGTGTCTTGCCCCCTCCATTAGCAGAAGGCCTTTCATTTACTCAACTTGATCCAAATTTAGCGTCCAATGCTAAGAAAGCCAAAAGACAAGCTTTCTCTGGCCCATTAACCGGAAAATCATGGCCAAATAACCCAAAGTTGACAGCCAGTGGTCCCATTGGCTCATCAGCCTTACCTCCTTCATTTTCTGGATCTCTATTGCGCACCCAAATGCCTCGCCCAACGCCAAAACCAAAACTGTCTTCAAATCTTTCAACTCCTTTTGTGTCATCACCTAAAATAAGTGAACTTCATGAGCTTCCTCGACCGCCAGCTCATATGGCTGCTACAAGGCATCCCAATCGCTTTGCACATTCAGGCCCCTTAATATCAAAAAGAAATGAGCTGTCTGCTACTCGTGCATCAACATCGTCTATAGCAGCATCCAGACTCCCAACCCCACCCCAGGGATTATCACGCAGCTACTCGATACCGGTTGGAGGTTCGATGGAAGCTGCACTGCGTGTTCCTCTAGGAGGTTCTCAATTAAAGATGAAAGAAGACATTTCTCCATCTGCCCCAGCATTAACTTCCTCACCAAATACACAACCAGCATCTAGTTGATTAGCCAGCAAGTCAAGTAAAAGGTAATTTCAGAATTAGTATCTCAGCTTCATCATGCATCTTAAAATTGCTTGTCAAATATGGTAAGTTTTTTATTAGGTTACAGCAAAAGCTGTATAGGACGAGGATGAATCTTTCTAGGTCTCTTTAGTAATTGAAGCGCAATGACGAGTAAATTAAGTATGTTTTCTTTATATTAAGCATTACTGTTGATATGACATGGGAATTAATAGTTTGCCCTTATCATGTTAAATAAAGCTCGCTCCCACCATGGAATTAAGTATAATATTAAGATCTGCAGATTATTATCATGATGGTCTTTCAGTCAGAAAATTCTAATCAAATTCATATGAGATAATAAGCATTCAAATTGCTACATAATGCCACTGGTGGTTCACTTTTGCTTAAACTAATATGCCATCTAGTTACAATTTAATGCTCTGGTACACTGCATGCTCTTATGTTCACTATTTTCCATCTGGAATCATGGTCCCGTTTTTCATATCAAGTATATGGTCGATTGGCAGAAAAAATATATTTGTAAGAGTATGAAATGAGATTTGCAGGTATGCTGGACTGGCAAGAGAATATTGTTTCATAGCATCAACTTGTAAAAAATGAAAAGATTCTGAACCTGAAAGATTGATTACGTACTATTGTGCAATTTCATTTTCGGAATGTTGTTTTGTTGTTAATTTTTATTATTATTATGAATTTGAACAGGTAACGCGAGAAGAGCATACCCTGAGACTGAGAGGATAATCAGTCACGGACCATGTGAATAGCTTACTCGTCAGTCCTTCAAATTTTGTTAGTCATGTAAAAAGTACCACTAATTTTGTCGAAATTGCTACTTGTCATTGCTTTGTCGAGCAAGACTTGTAATTTCGTAACACTATGATTGAGGAGTAACAAATTTTGAAATGAATGGTGTCCAGTAATTGGACTCCGAATGAGGAACATAATATAGTTATCCTTGTATAGAAGAAATGCCGTTTCTGGTTTAAAATTCAAATTCAAGTATAGCGTAGAAAGTTTGTTAATATTGAAGCAGCTGCAAGATTTAACGTCAGAAATTAAGCCTTGCTCGGCGAATAACAACTTTACAATGTAATCAATTGCTAAAGTTGTTATTTGCTACAACTACTTCTACTTTATATTTCCATGTCCCATGTGATGATTGAATAACATTTTATATTTGCTTTTTGTCCCCGTCGTTTTGATAATTAGTTGGTTAAGTATATACATCGTTGTTAGTGTACGACTTATTTAACTCATGAGGACTAGGATGAATCGGAATTTCAATCTACCATAAAATCTTGTTGAGGTCAAGATTCAAGTTCATAATTTATAAAAGGAAATATATCATTGGAGGAGTGGGGTGTGGTGAGAGAACTCTTTTTTTAGGAAATAGAAATAAATACTTCATATAAGTTCAACACATCTTTGTGTAGCACAATCAAAGTTATTATGTTGCACATATTTTATCGTTTGGTATCATAATCAAAGTTACTATGTTGCACAATATTCCACGTAGCACAAAGAATATAAATATGTAGAACAATCGAAATTAATTTTAACCATTGATCTACTATAATTAAAGTCGATATTAATTCATATTTTCTACCATATATTTTCCTTTCCTATTTGATCTATCTCCTCATTGAATATGGGTTTAGATTTAAATGGTGACATATTCTACTTTGAAATAGTCTTCCGTAAGACTTCTTGTCATCTTCATTGGCTACCCTTCTCTGGTTCAGTTAAGAGGTTGCCGAATTGGATTTGAAGCTCTTTCGGGATTTCATTTTTCGATTAAGAGGGTGTTTGGTTGAATTTATAAGTTTCTTAAAATAACTTATAAATTATTTAGGAGCTTATAAGTTGTTGCAAAGTATTGGACAAATTAAGCTCACCAACAACTTATAAACTCCAGAGCTTATAAGCTCTCCCAAAAATAAATTGTTCTAACCCCAATTTAATATTTTATAAGCTTATAAGCTGCATCTTATACTTTTAAAAGAGCTTATAAATATTGAAACTTACAAAACTTTTTAACATAAGCTTTAGCTAAACACTCCAAACACTCCCTAAGTCTTCTTTTGACAAAAAAACTGAATCTTGATGAAGCCTCCTCTCCCGGTTTTTCGAAAAGCAGCCTCCCCATCATTTCTCTAAATCTGTGTTGCCCACTATTATTTTCATCTACAGTAGATTATTAACCAATGAATCAATTCCCATAATTTCCAATCATCCTGTCATCAGAATTTAAATTGCATCGATTCATAATAAAAGGCTTTTTCATTTATTATTTATTAGATTAAACACAGTCAACGAGATAAGGATTTTCAATTTTTAGAATGTAGAAAATTCCTAAATTGCATCTTCCAAGTAAACATGTGATCTCGCAGAGAAGCAAACAAGACATTCTAATCGTGATTAGCAGCCTCCGACGTCGTATCTCACAAATCCCATCAGCTCAGGCCCTTCTAATCGTGAGTTGTTCATAAAACTGCCATAGAAACATGGTTTAGTGAAAACAAAGCCAACCAAAACCCAAAAAATGTACATTGTACCTTTGTTCCGTGAGCTTAGAGAATGAGCCAGATGTGGGAATTGTACCACACAAATCGTTATTGGACACATCGCTGCACAAAAGAAAAAGGAACCAACTTAGCTATGCATGAAACTAAAGGCATTGTGGCTAGAACTTACAAAATCTTGAGGTTTCCAAGCTTGGTGAGCGCCCTTGGAATCCTCCCTCTCAGCCTGTTACCGTTGAGACGCCTAAAAAAACATGGGTGTTGGCAACGTTTAAAGGCAGAGAAATGTATTAGATGAGTGCATAATTAGAAACTTACAAGAACTTGAGATTAGAAAGATTGGACAAGGAAGAAGGGATAGATCCAGTGAGGTTATTGTGGTACAAATCAAGGCTTACAAGACTCCTCAATCGTCCAAGTTCAGCTGGAATCGGTCCCATCAACTTGTTCATGTACAGTTCCCTACAACACAACCCACCCACTGCATTCAATTCTTGCCCTTATGTCTCACCTTAAACATCACAAGTACTTCACTCACAGATACTCGAGTCTCTCCAGCTTCCCCAACTCAGCCACAAGGTTGCCTGACAGCTTTGCATTTCCAAGATCACTGGCAAAGTGGAGTAAAAAGAAATGAGATGAGAATAATATTGAAGAATGCAAAAGCATGATTATACTTACAGCCTAGTAACTCTATTATGAGCATCACAGGTGACATGAAACCAAGTGCAGGGGTCGACGAGAGTGGGATCCCAGCTTTGCAACACATTTTGAGGATCATTCACAGCCCTCCTCAATGCATAAAGAGCATCCCCTAATATTAGTATTAACCGACATAAATCAGATGCAAAATACAACTTCTATAAACCATGATGAATCTTTTTTACCTTCTGAATTGGCATATGAGGATGCTACCAAATTAATTAGAATTAGGACAAGTAGATGAAGAGGAATTCTCAGCGCCATGTTCTTGAATTCTTCTTACAGAGTTGAGTGGTGCTATAAAGGAAGGAATAAGGGCAGGCCATGTTGGGGTTGGGGAATTTATAGAGCCAATAAAAGGGACTAATAGTCTAGTCAATTGTTGAAGCCAACACCACACAGTAGCCACTGTGGGGCTCTGTGTCACACTTCTATGTGTTTTTATTTAAATGCTGGTGCCGGTCTCAATACATAGCCAATTTCAAGATTGTGCTTATTCTCATTTTTTGCGTTAATTGGGATTTAACTTTTCAACCTTTTTTCCCAATTTGAGCAAAACAATAGGACCCTTTTTATTGTGGAGGACCAGTGGTTGAAGAATACAAAAGGATCTCTTTCAAAAGAAGCATACTTTAATTATGTATTATCATTTTTTTTCTTTTACCATATTGTGAAAAATGACGAAAGAAAAGGAATCCCAGCAGAGCTCTGGCAGTTTGCTCCCTTTTAAAATAAAAATAAATAAACCTTTTCCTCGCAAAACTGCAAAATATAAGAACTGCAACTGTAGACCCTTCATTCCATTTTCATATTCCTACTCGAATCTTATAGAAAATATTATTTTCCTATATGTTTTGAAGCCGATCGACGGAAAATTTGCTTTTAACTTTAATTTCGAAGAACAAAATGGATAATATAATTATAAAAAGTCTTATGAAATAGAATGAGTTATATGCTAGCTATTTCCGAGATTTCTTTAGTCTTTGAATTTTTAATCATGCTTCTCTTTAATCGAAAGTTATTACTATGTCTTTTTTTTTTTTTTAGAAAAGTTATTACTATGTCTATGAGCACTGAATATTACATTTGTCTTTTCAAATCACTGGCAATTACACCAGTAAACCCCTAAAATATACTGTGTTAATTGTTTTTTGGTATTTAGTTAATTTATTTACTTAAGTTAAATGATTAGATACACACGTGTGTGTCACACATAGATATAAGTAAAAATAAAATGACGAACTGAGTCCAAATAATTAAACAAATACTGCGTTTAGATGGTTTCCTCGAAATCTATGATTATGGAGCAAAACAAGAAAACAATAGTTGGTTTCGAGGAGATTTGTCTTTGAATAGTTGAGATTTCTGTACCATAATTCCTTAAAAAATTCTGGCTATCATGTTTAAACTGCATACTTAATTTAAGGTGAAAATCTTGAAAATTTAATTATGTAGGAATATGACTAAAAGGGTGCAGGTTGGTCTCATCTCAACCCATTCTCTCTCTCCCCCCTCCCCTCTTTTTTTTTTTTCTTTGTTCTAATTAAGGAGCATGCTTCTTCTTTATAAAATGTACTACTATATATTTTTTTAAAGCAAAATGTACTATATTTTTAAGAATAGAAAATGGCCTTTAATTATTCACATAATAAAATGATCTGGCAAAAACCTTAGCAACACGAACAGGTAGTCATGATAAGACACGGCCTTTGGTATAATGCAGTAGAAACAGTGCACGCATTATATGTAACCCCACCACAATTTAGGTTGATACTATTAAATGCAAGATTGAATTTTGTTTCCCTAGAGTTAGATGTATGAATTAGGAAATGGATAGATTTAATTGCGGAACTTTGTATAGTCATTATGAGTACGCCTATAGGGGACACTCTTAATTTCTTAGCCCAAATTCTGTTCGGAAAATTAAGAAAGAAAGCGCCAAAGGTTTATGTATAATTCGTACATTGCTTTCTTTACTGCTTAAAAGATCCGAATTTATTACAAATTGAAATATTTGGGTATTTTTTAAATATTTAAAGGTTTAGTATTGGTATTAGTAATTATCTCTTTATAAATTTTAATTACAACTTAATATTAGTTTGGCCTCTGTAGATAATCCGATCGATACTTCTACTAATAATCGATCTGTTTAATTTTCTAAAAGGAATAAAATTCGTCGGCTATTTTCTCTTATTTCTTATATCGAGTCTTATTTTAGCTAAATATGAAAGCTTGAATACAACAGATTTCATCCGAACGTACTTGTTTGTTTTATAATAGTTGTTTCTTTGTAATTGTTTGAATGTCTCTAATTAACTTTTAGCAATTTTAAAATTCTGGAATGATCTCATGCTATTTTCTTAATTCGTATTGTTATTGGAACAGTATCATAATTACGTACGTACATGATCTAACTTTTGTTAAATGGGAAGAGGCAGTTTCAAGTTTAATATCTACTAGTATTATTCTTCTTCTCTCCAAGCGGTAGGTTTCTCTTAATAGAAGAACTTAATTGTGTTTAATTGGGTTTATAGAAATGCATATTTATGTGCATGTGCATGCAAATCAATAAGTGGGGTTGAATCCACTTATGATGATAGTATTTCTTAAAAGAAGTGATTTGACTATCCATGCATATTGACCACTTTGCTTTTAAGAGTAATCATACAATATGAATGAAAGTTCAATTCAACCACTCAACAACCCAAAACTAGTTTCTCTTCTTCTTCTTCAAAACAACATATGGACCACTGGCCACTCTCAGATGAGAGAGAAAAGGAATAAAATAAAATAAAATAAAAATCTGACTTGATTGTCCACTTAAATTGGCACCAAAAGGTGCTTAAACGCATTATAGATTATCTAGCTACCCTTGGCCCATCTTCCCTCAATTGTTACCAATTATGATAAGCCCTTTCTGGTTTAAATAATTATAATAATTTATTTAAATTAAAAAGGGTTAATTTCCCTCTAGAAGTATCAGATAATATTACCGACTCAGTCTATAAAATACTGGGGAAAATCAAACTTGAGAAATATGATAGTAGTAAAGAAACTTGGAGTAGGCCATTTCTATGGGTATATATGCAGCGGCGACCGCGAGGCTGCGGTCTCAGCCGCGCGCCTACGGTCGCCGCTTTGAAACTGGCGTTGGAGATCGTTGGGGAGGGGCGGTCGCGGTCTCAAACGCAACCGCGGATGGGGGGCGGTCGCTGGACAAGCGTCCCCCCTCCATTGGCCAACGGTTTTTTTTTTTTTAAAAATGGCCGATTTTATTTATTATTTTTTATAAAAAAAATACCAATTTTACACTATAAATACTCCATCTTATTTTCATTTCTTCATCAATCTTCTTCATCTCTACACTATTTTATCCACATTTTCTTCATTAATCCTTCAATTTTCTTCACATTTTCAAAAAAAATGGATCCGAGCGACCTCCATACTTGGTTTGGAAATTTTTCTTCCGACCAATATCCAAATGTTTCGACGCAATCACCAACCCCGGTCCATACACCAACACCAACTAGACCACAAGCCGGTTTTCTCCCATACCAATCCCCTCAAGTCGGATATCAAGCGGCGCACTCTCCCGTCCCAATTTTCCCTTCGCTTTCGCCGCCGCAAGTTGGGGGATCCAACATGCGCCTTAGTCGGGCAATGCAACAATTGTCCCCATTTGAAGCAGGCGGCTCCCAACCGACATTCAACTTGGGGGATGATACGGAGGAGCGGTGGAGCTCCAGCCGGCGAGGCGCGGCGGCCGAGAAGGGCGACGAGGAGGTAGGCGCAGCGGACGCGGCGGACGAGCGGCATCCTCTTCTAATGAAGGCGCTCGGACGGTACATGCATACTCAGAGGCCGAGAGCCAAGACTTAATCCGGAACAACAATCAAAAGTTGGAGGCTATGTGGAAGCGCATCGCCGATCGCTACAACAAGATCAGGCCGACCGGTACACTGGAGAGAACTAGTGAGATGTTACGTATGCATTGGAAGCGCGTGTAAAACGACATAAAGATATTCCACGCATACTACACCAAATCGGAGCCAATCTCGAGAGCGGAAGAGGAGGTCAAGACATCCTATCAAATGCTATGTCTGTGACAGCCCGCCAACCCCACCCTATGCGGATTTGGCGAACCATCTGTCTATGAGCAACTACCAAGCAGGTTAAAGTATAACTTAAGGCAATAACTTAAAGAGAACCATAATCACAGGAAAATAGCTAAGTTAATATAATTAGGAAAGAGGGAAAATAGTTCAAGTTGTCCATCAATACTAGTTCAAGTTATTCAGCATCATCAGTTCAAGTTCGACAGGTTCAGTATTACAGGATTTCTAATTCAAGGACATACGCAGCTCATCTGCTCATAGACCTCCCAAGACCTATGGGTTGATGTGTACATCCTAGCCACAAACTCCAGCCACAGAAACAAGCTAATCAGCCATACCAAAGCCCTAATACATCCACAGCCTGCTTGATTACTCTCCGTCGAAGCCATCACCTAAAAATATTTGAAAATAAACGTAGGCTGAGAACTAGATGCACCCAGTGGATTCATGCCAACAGAAAAGATCAAGTAAGCAGTTTAATATGACTAAATATGCCCGGAAATAACACATATGCATAAAATCGAATTTTAATCACTCCTCTCAAACTGGCAACCATGGACATATGTCACAATGCTCAATCGGATAGGCCGTTCTGGACACGACGATCACATCGTACGAGTCCTGGTACAAGGCCATGCATCCCCGGATAGATCGCATGCCAGCACGAATTGCGCATTTCCATCCTTATGTCTTACTTTCATAAATCACAAACCCGGTAGTACATTTCTACCGAGCCACGATACCGTATCCGAGAGAGCCCTTACCTCTTGCAAATTTTTACTTACTTGACAATAGTTTACAGATATCATTTTGGTAAGGAAACGAACCTACCTCGAGGATTTTCCACGCGACTTCCTATAACCATGAATCCAATATCACATATTGATTCAAATTCACAAATTCATATGGATGCCATGCATGACCTAGTTATGATTTTTCCCTTTCCTTTCAACAATTTCTAACATTCACGTTGTGACATCATCATGTTAATATCTCAACATTCTTACTTAAAATGACAACATGTATTTCAATACTTAATCACAACCATAACTCATCCCAGTTCCGTAGCCATCACACACATGCATTCATATTTAGATATGGAAACATGACAACACTCACTTAAGCCCAAGGCTATTCAATACCAATTTCTCCATAGTGCAGTTAGTGTGTTAAATCTAGCAAAAATAGTAAACCTTGTCCAAATTGTCTCAAATTTTATACATAAGTCCCTGAGGCCAGTGGTTAGTAACTGTAAAAATTTCAAGCAAATGTGACGTCCACAATTCGATTTATATAACTTTTAGTGTTTGGGGCTCTGGAAGGAGTTTTGGGTGGTGCAGTGATAGAAATGAATTTTTGTATAATAGCTAGGGGTTGAGTTAAATAGTAGAAAAATTCCAGAAACTGGAAGGCTGAAGAAAGCACTTGGGATAAAAATCCCAAGTTATTTTGTTAAGGGAAAAAGGTCCAAATAATTTATGTTCTTCCTAGACCTAAAACTGTCACCTTCCAGTAAGGGCAGTCTGGGCAGTGTTAGAGTTTGATTTTTGAAAAATGGTTCTAGGTTAGGAAATTTTGTGAAATTTTTACCAATGTTTCTAGACATCCTGATTTGGACTTGGTAAAATTTTGGAGGTCAATAGATAAGTTTAAGTGGGTTTACATGTTGAGGAAAAACTCTACTCCAAAACTGTCACTTGTATAGTGGCAGTTGGGTAGTGAGTCGAAATGAGGGCTTTCTAGTTAGTTAAAAATTTGGAAAAATTTACAGAAGCTAATTGACATCAATATTTATTTTGGGTAAAAATTTGATGGCCAAAAGAGGTGTGGAAGTTTGTTTATTATGTTTTAGAAGTTGAGTACCAGAAACTGTCAATTACCTTTTGGCAGTTTTGCGCAAGGTTTTAATTCAAGAAAAATATTTTTAAGATGCTAAAAATCATGAAAATTTTTCTGGACAGAGGTAACACCTATATCTATAATGTGTAAAATTTTCAGGCCAAAATGAGGAGTTTAGGTTGTCAGAAAAATGGGTCAAAAATCGGACAGAAACTCAAATTCTGGGAATTAGTCATACTCATACCAAAATTCATAAATTTTATCCAAATCATCACCAATTCGAGTTCTTCACTCAGCATATCACAAGTTCAACATCACCACACCATCAATTCACATAAAAATATCATGTATTCATCATCAAAATCAGGTTATACACTTGCATCATCACACCATCGAAAATTTTCACTAGCATATACATTTTTCTTCACACCAATTCATCTTATCACCTAGATCTACACATGCATACATTTATTCATACTCATTATTAGAGAAAATATGTAAAACACACAAATAAATCATGGAAAGCCTAGATCTAGCCATGGATCTAGACATGCAAGCTTATGAACTTAACAATGGTGGTCTAACATTACATGATCTAGCTCCTACATGTTATGCATGTGGG